>CAODLS012224924.1:0-12439 GCA_948243855.1 Flueggea neowawraea | reverse complement strand
AAACACATAATCCTAAGATTTTGACTTTAATCGAAACTTGGATCGGTGGAATTCGCGCCGAATCAATAATCTAGAAGCTAGGCTTTCGGTTTAGCATTAGGGAAGATGCAATGGGCTTATTTGAAAAGAGTAGTAAATTTTATAAGTTTTGCATGTTTTGTAAGGTTTATAATGATTGATAATGAATAAATAATAAAAAAAATAGAGAAATGGTGCATCTTTTAATAAAATTAGTTATACAAAAAATACAACATATGTTATATGTTAATATCTCCCAAATAAGTTCATTGTGTTTTATGGAGGGATTTGGATGTTATGGTCCTACCCCAGTATTTCCATTTTATGTGCTTTTCAATCTCGACAACTTGCCCACTGTCGAGTCTAGATGTCTGAATTTTCAAGGCATTTTTAAGCTACTTATTATAGCTCTATTGTGATGATAAGAAAAGATCTCTAGAGGGATTTACTGTTGATGTAGTCAATGATTCTTATTAGCAATAATATTACTCTGTTTCCTTGTATAAAAGATTGTTCAGGTGTGGACATATCATATTGTAAATATAGAGATTCTATAGGTAGATTTCTAGGGAGCTAAATTGGGGGTCTCATCCCTATGTATACACTGTATTTTTACCCATTTGATCAATAACACAAAAATATCAATTCTTCATCCTTGTTGAGATGGTATCAGAGACAATTTAGGTTCTGTAAAATCTTAAACTATCCAAGTCTAGAAATTCATCCAAATTCTTCACATACGAAAAAAAAGGCAAATCCAAAAAATATTCCAAAACAAATAACATAGCCACAAACAAATCAAATCCCAAAGCACAAAAACTCAAAACTCATACTACCAAATGAACATGCAAAATGAGTGAACAAATTGACACCTCAAAAACCAAACCTATTCCAATTCTTGTTCACTCAGAAGGTTTTTTTAATGCAAGTATCCTTTTTACAGAAACAAATTATGATGTATGGTCCCAATTGATAGAGATGCATATTGCTGAACAAGAAAAACTCTCATACATCATGGGCAAAACTGATCCACCTGCTGCATCTGACAAAGAATATAAAAAATGGTATGCTGAAAATCAAAAGGTGAAATGCTGGCTTTTGATGTCCATGTCTTCTGACGTTATGAAACGCTATCTCCGTATATCCACTGCTCGTGAAATTTGGAGTACTCTCTCCAAAGCCTTTTATGATGGTAATGATAAGATGTATGTTTATTCCTTACATCAGAAGGCTTTCTCAGCCAAACAAGGTGCCAAATCACTCTCAGTCTATAACCGAAATCTTTCGGGAACTTGACCACTGTGATAAAGTGATCATGAAGGATCCTAATGATGTTATAGCATATCGACAATTTGTTGAGCGATTTCGAGTACATATATTTCTCGCTGGGTTGGATAAAGTGTTTGATCAACTTTGATAGGAAATTTTGCATCATGAACCACTCCCCAATTTGGAAGAATGTTAGTCCTTAGTCCATCGTGAGGCCACACGATCCCCTACACTGATTGATGGTATTGAGAAACCTAAAGCTTCCGCTATGATTTCTCGCCATCAATCCAACTAGACGGACCCAAGTCCACCCATCCTAAGAATTTCAACATCCCAGACAAACTTACATACAAATGCACTCATTTCAATCAAACAGGGCATTCAAAAAGTCGTTGCTTTAAACTTATTGGATATCCAGATTAGTGGGACCCAACTGTAATCCCAATAAGGCAATCCAAGATGGAGGGGTGTGATTGGATTTCTTGCTAAAAACTAAATCTTTTTCAAAGCCTTTTCAATAATTTGTAACTCAATCCAAAACACAATCACACAATAATGAAGTAAAGAGAGTAAGGGATAGAGAATCAAAGCCTGGATTTATAGTGGTTTGGTCCTCCTTGACCTACGTCCACTCTTCTAGCTCCATAAAGAGTTTTCAATCCACTAAACACTTCCTCATTTACAAGTGGAGGGGAAACTGTTACACTTCTTATTTTGCAAGTTCACAAGCAACCTTCACATCTTGTTTTTCACTGGCCAAAGCAAGAAAACCAATACCTCTTTGTTTTTTTAAGGAACCAAACAAAGCAAAATTATTCTACCCTTCAAGCTTACACACTAAGCTTGATTACTAATGAATTCCCAAATTGAAAACAATATTCTCACACCAAATCAACAAGAAAATAACAATTCAAAGCTCAGTTGGAATGCAAGAACTCAATAACATCATGAGAGAGGAAATCAAGAATCAAATTGATAAAGCTTGGCCACTCACACAAAACTCTTCTTAGTTACCTTTGCATTGGACACATCTATTTATAGTCATTCTCTTAAGAATAGCCGTTGTAAATCCCAATATAGTCATTGTGAGAGAATTGCAAAATATTGAATTTAGTGACATCAGCCCGTCCTATGTGTGTACCATAGGTACTACATGAGTAGTCCAAGATTCCATCACAGAAGTACATTCAATGTTCTCCTTTTTCGTGCATAGTATAATGTCCAGTAGTCACTGCTTGAATTAATTTGACACCAGCTAGCTAGTACGCACATTGATCCTTTTTCTGCACGCGTATCTCTTTTGTTATGTGTGCGCTACACAATATTCTACATGCATTGATGTATTTCCAATATCGCACTTTTGATTCTCCACGTGACTGTATCAGAGAATATTCAAATTCAAATTCTCGAGGAGCGTTTTTAATTTGTCAGTATTCTGGAGCCCGTCTACATGCTTAGTATGCACTACTACATGATTAGCATAAATCTCCTCAAAGATGTCACCTTTACTCTTCTACGCGCATTCCACTAGTGTAAAATGTGACTCAGACTTGTCTCGTGACCCCTCTTCAGTTTGCATTATAATCCCGTCTACGTGTATCGTATCTTCTTCAACGTGCGTAGTATGATGCAACCTTCAGACCAGTAGCTTCCTCTTATCTAATATGTGCATTGGTCTTTGTTCTAAGTGCACAACATAACTCTAGACCATTCTATTGTTGATACAATATGTCTACACACATTGCACTACCTTTTATGCATATATCACCTATTCTACATGCATTTTATGCTCTTTTATGTGCATAATGTCAATTCTGGAAAATTTAGAATGCCTCTAACATGGTCAACGTATAGATCATGGTTTAATGCTCTTAGATTGTTCTTCAACGCACTTAGAGGTTTGTATTATGTGCGTAGCTTAACTATTTCAAGTGTTTTGCTAAATCATCAAAACTTAAAAGGAATTCACATGTTAAGCAAACTGGTTCAACACCAACAAGGCATTAGAATTCCAAACGGCCTTCTACTGCATCAATTGTTCAAATAAAGATAGAGGATGATGCTCCTAAACCATCAACATTGGTAACCAATACAAATTCTGAAGGTATGGTCTTAAACACTTCTATACCTGTGTTTGAATAATGCATAGATAATTGACTCGGGTGCTACTGTTCATATGACATTTGATGTTAGACAAGTCTCTACCATTAACCCATCCTCACAAAGTTGTGTCTCCACTGCCAATGGTAATACTACCCTAAGTATAGAGGAAGGTTCATCATATCTCATTGATACATTACACCTTGATCTGTTCTAATTGTTCATTCCTTAAATTATAATCTTATGTCAGTATCATAAATCACTGTCACCTTATCTTGTGTTGTTCTTTTTTGGCCTGACTATTATGTGTTTAAGGATATTTAGACTCAACAAATGATTGGCTATGGTGTTAAGAAAGGGAAGCTGTATTACTTGGATTTGGAATCAAGAATTTGCAACAGATTACAACAAGCTTTAGTAGCGGATAGTACTACTCCATCAAAAAAGACAACTGAGATCTGGTTGTGGCATTGATATTTGGGACATGCCTTATTTGGTTATTTAAAAAAAGTTATTTCCTAGTTTTTTTGTGAGTTTGGATATCTCTAATTTCAAATGTGATGTTTGTGAACTTGCAAAAACCATCGAACTTCATTTCCTTGGTCTTTCAATAAAAGTCCAGTTCCTTTTATGATTATTCATTATGATGTTTGGGGATCGTCCAAAATTCCAACATTGATTTGGTCACATTGGTTTGTTACCTTTATAGATGATTGTATAAGGATGACTTGGTTGTGCTTAATGAAATCTAAAGCTGAGGTTAATTTACTGGTTCAAAAGTTTTATAACACTATTCATACACTATACAATGCTAGAATCCAGGTGTTACGAAGTGATAATGGCGGAGAATTCCATTGTTATGAACTACAACAATTTTTGGAGACGAATGGGTCAATTCATCAAACTAGTTGTTCAAATACACCTCAATAGAATGGTGTGGTAGAACGTAAGAATCAACAATTGTTAGAAGTTGTTAGAAATTTGTTAATCAAATCCCATATGCTATCATGTTATTTGGGTGAAGCTCTTATATTTACAAGATATCTCATCAATCGTGTTCCATCCTGGTCTATCAACTTCCAAACACATTTCCAAGCTCTTACAAAAGCTGTTGTGGCTCCTATAATCCCAAATATGCCTCCTCATGTCTTTGGATGTGTGGCCTATGTTCACATTCATAAGCACCAATGCAATAAGTTAATGCCTCGAGCCTTAAAATGTGTCTTTGTTGGATATGCTACTCATCAAAAAGGATATAGATGTTATCATCCTCATACTCAATGCATGTTTATCACTATGGATGTTGTGTTTCATGAAGATATTACGTATTTCTCTGAGTCTGACTTTCAGGGGGAGTCTCTTGGGGAAATTTAGACTCTTGTATACAATCTTAAGGAAGACATGGTTACAATATCTGATCAGAATGAAGTGGGCCATTCTAGTGATTTAAATGGTGATGCTTTACAAAACAAAAAAAAGAATGCAGATGTGGGCAACTTGGATTTATGTGGGAATGAGCACACAATAAGCCAAGATACATCTGAATCTAAATTTAAGTTTGAGTCTCTCCCAATTGATACACCAAACCAATCGTTGTCTGAGGAGGTTCCTTATACAGCTCCAGAGTCATCCAAGAGTTAATTACCACAACGTCTCATCAGAGGTATTCCAAAACCCACATATGAACCTCAATTGTATAGTAAAGTAAGATATCCCATGAACCATTATATGTCTACACATTGCTTGTAAAAAATAAATCATTCATTCGTCGATCAATTATCTACTGTATCTATTCCTAACAGTGTGTAGGAAGCCTAATTGATTCAAGATGGAGAGCAGCAATTAATGAAGAGATGACCTCCTTACAAAAAAACCAAACTTGGGAGCTTATTAATTGTCCCATAGGAAAAAAACTAGTTGGGTGTCGATGGATCTTCAATATGAAATACAAATGGTACGATTGAACGCCTTAAGGCAAGATTTGTGGCTAAAGGATACATTCAAGCTTACAGAATCTATTACATAGAAACATTTGCACCTGTAGCTAAAATCCACACAGTTCAAGTGTTGTTATCCTTAGCTGCAAATCTTGATTGGCTATCACAATAGTTTCACGTGAAAAATGCATTCTTACATGGTGAACTGTCTGAAGAAGTTTACATGGATCTCCCACGAGGGTGCCTGATAACAAAGGGACAAAATCAAAAGGTGTGTAAGTTGAAGAAATCATTATATGGATTAAAATAGTCTCCAAGAGCTTGGTTTGGATGATTCACCAAATCCATGACTAGCTTTGGCTATAAGCAAAGTAATTCAAACCATACATTATTTTTGAAGAAGCACCATAGAAAAACTACTGCACTCATTATTTATGTGGATGACATGATCGTCACATACAATGATCCAAAAGAAATAAAAGCTTTACAAGAATACTTGTCCAAGGAGTTTGAAATGAAAGACATAGGCCCCTTAAAATATTTTTGGGGGATTGAAGTATCTTGATCTAGTAAAGGGATCTTCTTACCTCAAAGGAAGTACATCTTAGATCTATTACAAGAAACTGGTATGTTAGCATGCCAACTAGCTAATACTCTAGTAGGAGAAGGTCTTAAGTTATGTATGGAATCAAACCAGGTACCAGTAGACAAGGGGGGATACCAAATACTTTGTTGGAAGATTGATGTACTTAGCTCACGCGAGACCAGATCTTGCCTATGCTCTAAGTATTGTTAGTTAGTTCATGCATAACCCTGGTGGACAACATATAAAGGACAATTCGTTCTGTTGCGCTTGCGATGATGAATTGTATTCAAGTTGCGCAAAAAAAGGATTCTTCTGGATTTGCTACTTAATGACATACTTTTGCGCACCAAATCAGTCATATTTTATCATTATCCATGACTAGTTATATTCTCCTAACTAGGCCAATTTCGTTCTATTACACTTGCGTTGATGACTCGTACATGACATGCACAAAAAAAAGATTCTTCAAGGTTTACTACTTAACGACATACTTTTGTGGAACAAATCAAGTTTGTTTTAGCATTATCCATGACTACCTATATTCTCACAACTTGGCCAATTTCGTTCTATTACGCTTGCGATCATATGTCGTACATAACTTGCGCAAAAAAGAAATTCTACTAGATCTGCTATTTAATGACATCATTTTGTGCAAGAAATCAAGTATGTTTTAGCATTATCAATGACTAGTTATATGCTCCCAACTTGGCCAATTTATTCTATTATGCTTGCGATCATTTGTCGTACACAACTTGCGCAAAAAAGAGATTCTTCTAAATTTGCTACTTAATAACATACTTTTGTGCAGTAAATCAAATATGTTTTAGCATTATCCATGACTAGTTATATGCTCCCAACTTAGTCAATTTTGTTATATTATGCTGGTGATGATGACTCGTCCACAACTTGCACAAAAAAAAGATTCTTCTAGATCTACTACTTAAGGACATATTTTTGCACAATGAATCAATTATGCTTTAGCATTATTCATGACTACTTATATTCTCCCAACTTGACCAATTTTGTTCTATTACGCTTGAGATCATGTGTTGTACACAACTTGCACAAAAAAGAGATTCTTCTAAATCTGCTAGTTAACGACATACTTTTATGCATTAAATCAAGTATATTTTAGTATTATCCATGACTAGTTAAATGCTCCCAACTTGGCCAATTTCGTTCTATTACGTTTGTGATGATGACTCGTCCACAACTTGTGCAAAAAAATATTCTTCTGGATCTGCTATTTAACGACATACTTTTGCATTTCATTACTCTGTTTCCTTGTATAAAAGATTGTCCAGGTATGGACAGATCATAGTGTAAATATAGAGATTATACAGGCAGATTTCTAGGGAACTAATTAGGGGTCTCATCCCTATATATACACTGTATTTTTACCCATTTGATTAATAACACAAAAATATCAATTCTTCATCCTTGTTGAGATTTACATCACTTGAGTCCTAATATTGGTTTTTAATGGGAGCCTTCAATTCATTTTTTTTGTTGAAAATAAAAGAGGGGGTAAATCATTAAACTGTGCATGCTGACTTTGGCCTCGGGTGTGTTCAGTGGTAATTATAGGGTCGAGAAAATTAATGATACTCTTACCTCGCTTATCCCGAATTTTCCTAAGCCAGATTATATTAGACCGATCGGATTTTGCAACGTCATCTACAAGACGTTGGCAAAGGTTGTAGTGCAATGAATTCAATCATTCCTTCACACTCCCCCTCAAGTTGGTGCATAAATTCCATACATGCCCAACTTGTCTAAGAACTTTAAGAACAACCGACTGGATACTCCTTTTGTAAGGATATCAGCTAACTGATCTTCTGATCAAATCTTTGGTAGTTCCACAGCCTTTTCATCTAATTTCTCCTTAATGAAGAACCTATTTACCTCAACATACTTTGTACGATCATGTTGAACTAGGTTATGTGCTATATCACATGCTACTTTGTTGTCACAATATAGTTCGATTGGTTGCTTTAGGCGGTATCCTAGGTCTTGTAAGAGAAATTTTAACCACAAAGCTTCATAAATTCCTAAATTCATTCCTCTATACTCAGTTTCTGCACTAGATCATGCAACAACGTTTTGTTTCTTGATTCTCCATGTAACTAAATTTCCACCTAAAAAGGTAAAGTATCCTGAAGTTGATCGCCTATCATCAATTGCTCCAGCCCAATCAGCATCTGTGTAAACCACAATATTTTGTTTATTTGAATTTTTTGAGAATAGAATTCCCTTTCCTGGAGCAAATTTCAGATACCTTATAATACGCATGACTGCTTTGTCCAAGGGATGCAAATTCTAGATAATGTCATCATAGTTTAGAAGGTTATTCATACTATGTGGACTCGTATTGATGGAAAGAAGTTGATGGCGATTAAGGTGGATTTAGAAAAAAAAAACATACGCTTAAATGGTGCTTCATCAAGGAAACTTTAAAGCTAGCAGGTTTTCCAAATTCCTTAGAGTCTGATCATGGATTTCATTTGTTTAGTGCGTATGCATGTGCTTTGGAATGATGAGCCTTGCGAGGAGTTCTCTTAGGGATTTCGTTATGGTGATCCCCTCTCTCCTTACATATTTGTTCTATGTATGGAACATTTGGCTCATTGTATTCGAGATTCAATGCAAAATGGGGATTGGAAGCCTATCAATATGTCTAAGAATGGCCCGACCTTGTCCCACCTATTATTTTTGGATGACCTAGTCTTATTTGGGGAATGCTCAACATACTAAATCTGTGTCATGCTTTCTTGCCTTAATAAGTTTTATGTAGCTTTAGGATCTAAAACCAATGTTGTTGCTCAAAGAAGACAAGTGGGGTGTTGGCTGTGGAGGTGAGCCGCCTTTGTGGCTTTGAGAATGTCTCGTATCTAGGAAAATACCTTGGTGTCCCATTGATTCTAGGTTGGGTTAGTCGAAGACCATTTAGTTTTATTATTGATCATGTCTGAAAAGGACTTAGCGGATGGAAAACTGACCAACTTAGCTTTGTAGGCCATCTTACTCTCATTAATTCAGTTCTTACTAGCCTTCCCTCCTACATAATACAATCAGTTTTGGTGCCAAGTACCTTAGGTGATTAGCTTGATAAATTGACAAGGCAATTCCTTTGGGGTAGCTCTACTATTTCCCAGAAAACCAGCCTTGTTAGAGGGGATCAGGTGTGTATCCTTAAGGCAGAAGGCGAGCTTGGACATAAGGCAAGTCTATTGGTCAATAAAGCTTATACGGTCAAGTTGAGATAGCGGAATTTATCGAATCCAACAGCCCATTGGTTGCGTGTTCTTTTTGGTAAAAATTGTGACAATGGTGACTTTCAGTTTGCTATTCCAAGAGGTCGCAAGTATTCCCTAATCTGGCATGGCATTGTTGATCATTCGAAGTTTCTCTCGCCTGAGGTGTAGTTACTCCAACGGTAATGGTACTAAAGCTCGTTTTTGGCTTGATCGTTGGATGGATAATGGAACCCTCTTATTGATAATTTAAATGATCCAAATTTGGTGGTTGGTAGGTCTGCTAGTGTGGCTGACTACTGTATAAAAGGGGTTTGTGCTCGGATTCATTTCGTCATCTACTACTCGAAGATGTGATTTCTAATATCCAAGTTACCCACCCCCTGCACCTTCTGTTCAGAATGATAGGCCGATTTAGTCATTATGCCCAAATGGCAAATTTTTTTGTCTCATTTACTGTTCAAATCATCTCTAACAAGGATTCTAATCCTTGCTCCCTTTCCCATATTGATTGGATGTATGTCTGGAAATTGGAGAGACCTATTTGAGCCTGAACCTGCTTGTGGCTAGTCCTTAAAGACGAGTTGCTTGCTGCTGATGTTATGCATGAACATCACCTTTCAGAGTCTAATGCTTGCCAACGTTGTAATCAGAATGTAGAGTCACTTTTACATGCTTTAAGGGACTGCCCCGTCATAAGACAGTTTTGGTTACATCTTATTACTGGCGTTAGGAGACTTTTTTTTTAATTGCACTCTTTAGAATTGGCTACCTTTTAATCGGAAGTCAAAACTAATCTTTAATGATAATATTTCATGGGGTTTGTTATTTGGCATTATGACATGGAAATTATGGGAAGAGAGGAACAAGATGTCATGACTCTCCCAATGCAACGCTACGCAAGATATGCATATAGATAGCCAAAACTCATCTCCAGGCGCAACAATTGTTGTGTACTAATACTGTCAGGAAGCATAATAGTGTGGTGAATTCTGGGACTTGGACTAAACCTCTTTCTGGACTTCGAAAACTCAACATTAATGGTGCCTCCAGTCCCAAATCGGAAAGAAGTGCAACTGGAGGCCCCTTGAGAGATTGTAATGGCGTGGCTCTTGGATGCTTTAATGTCAATTTGGGAACTTGTTCTCCCTTACTTGCAAAACTTTGGGGGAGTCAAACACGGTCTCACTTGGGCATAGGAGAAAGGTTGTCATAACCTCATTCGTGAGTGTGATTCGTCTTTGGCTATTGATAGTGTCTCTAATCCGACTTCTTAGCAAGGTGGACAACAAGCCCTCATCACAAAGATTCAACTACTTCAAGATCTTCCCTGGAACGTCTCAGTTCGCCATATCTTGAGGGAAGGTAATGGTTGTGCACATTGGTTGGCACAACATGGATTAAATCAGCCTATTGGCTTTCATGAATTTGTTTATTTTCCTTAGTTGTTACTTTGAATTATGTACTTTGACACTTTTGGCACTTCTTTCCCCTTTTATCTTCATTTTTAGATCAATGCAAATCAATACCCACCTTATTCCCATAAGCTCAACCTAGTTGGGTTGACGGATCAGGGTGCCATCTTATTCGGAGTCAACCTAATTGAGTTGAGATCCTTATGGTGTGGTCTTTTTAAGAAAAAAAAGGGAAATCCAACTATACATGACAAGTTTCCTTTATTTCTTACTCAGTTCAAACAATATTATTTTGTCAACGCCATTACTTCTTGCATATGCATATACAACTCAATTAGCCTCTTGATTATGGGCCAAATGAGGGCCATCATTATCACCTCCAGAAGTTTAAACAAAGAGAAATAGAAAAAAGAACAACAAAATTAATCCACAAGAAAGCAAAAACCATTAATAGTGAGACTAAATCAAATAGTTTTAAAGCCAAATTGGAGAACGACCATTTCAGGTGCACCTACGGATGTCCTAAGCTGAATGACATCTTCAATAGTAACATCCTACAAAATTAATGTGAAGGATATGTGAAGATACTTTTAGAAAACAAAAACACATTTCCCTAAAATAAAATCAATACGTAATAGCCAAACACATACTTTAAATAATATAACAGTGGATGATTACAAAAGATCAAACATAACTACCCTTTTAACTAGCATTCCCTTAATTTAGAATGTCATGATTAGAAAGTTATTTATATGTAAATGAAAATGCAATGACATGAAATGTTCCCATTAAATTGCCATAGTAATTATCAAACAAAGACATAAAAAGAAAAAAAACAATAGAAAGAAAAAGACACGTACTAATGTCTAAAACGAGCTTGCCAATGATAAGCATTCAACAATGCAGCCTGTAGGAGTTAATGCTCATCCACAAACCTCCCTCTGATGACGCTCCTCTGTGGATCTGCCTAAAATAAAACTAAATGCAACAAAATTAATCTGAAAACATTTTGAAACACATTAACCATGCAAAATATAGAAAAACAAATTCGGTGATACATTTGGTGATAAATGATAGATATTTCAAATTCCAATTTAGAACGAAGCAATTGTAAAATTACAAAATTAGACTGATTACAAAATTAATAACAAAGTTAATTCTCTCCGATTAAACATAAAATCAAACAAAGCGCACTGAACTAAGCTATTTCCATCACCCCAAACTCCAAAAATAAAAACTGAACTCATTCCAACTCAATAATCCCACAACAATTGATCACAACTTACCTCGATTCAATCCTCACCACATTCACAATTTGCGGCAATAAAACTCAATTACACAAAAATATGGAGAATACACTTTTGTATACAACATGTGGTACGCGAAGAAATTCATGAATTGAAGTGCTCCTCGGTAGAGCCCTTTGAGACTCCAGCTCACATAATAATCTATTGCACTACCTGACCATGGCCAAAACCAATAACTAAATAAATGAATTCAAATCCAAACCAGACTCACAACCGCTCACCTTCTAGAAGTCTGAGACTGTGCAAAGCAGAAAATCAACCACATTTTGTTGAAATCCGGCAAGGTCGCGAAAGAAATAAGTAAGAGGAGAAAACACCCAAACAGCTTCGTTTCATCGAAGTTATTATGTGCAATTACTATGGTGGATTAAAAAAAGCTCGTGGCGGGAGGAGAGGACGATGTAGAGAATTGTTTGCCTAATTTTGGGTTTGGAGTGACAAAAGAGTGGCGTTGGCTGCTCCGAATTGCGTTAAGATTCAAGCCACCGTCCCTGAATTGACCATTTGATGATTTTATGATTCGAGGATTCAAAGACGCATTCTGCTAAACGAA
>CAODLS012224370.1:0-11498 GCA_948243855.1 Flueggea neowawraea | reverse complement strand
AAGTATTGTAGAAGGCGAGTCTGCCTACTTGGACTTGACTTATTACTTAGGATCAACTCTTAATAAGACTATATTGCATTAATGGGCTTGATGGACTTTTAGCCCAGGTTACACCACATTAAAAAGAAAATCATATTTTTTTGAACAGTTCATTAAATTACTTAAACTTATTGAAAATTGGTTTGATAGGAAAATTAAATTTTTTAAAGTGATGGGGTGGAGAATTTATCTCAAAAGATTTTGAAAAATATCTTCAACAATGTGGCATTCAAGCACACCCCCAAAAAAAATGGTGTTGCCGAAAGGAAACACCGCCACATTGTTGAGACGAGTTTAACATTGTTATTTCAATCAAAATTGCCTATGAAATATCGGGTTGATGCATTTCTTACATCTATTTTTATTATCAATAGATTGCCATCCAATAAATTAAAGATGGAATCTCCTTTCTCTAAGTTTTATGGTACTTATCCTAACTATGAAAATTTTGAGAAGTTTTGGGTGCAGGTACTATCCTTACCTTCGTAATTATGGCAAGGCTTAATAACATAAATAACCCGAACTTTGCTTATTTTTACACTTGTGGCTCAATATTTGAAAAATAACACCCAGTAGTACGAACTTTTCATTTTTTTTTGCATTTGTGGCACGACCATCCAACTCCGTAAAAAAATAGAAAATACTGACGTGGCATTGGCGGCATGATGACATGGCCATCAGCTCCGCGTGGCAGTCGTCCATGCCATCAAAAAGCAGAGAAATTTGAACAAGTCAGCAGAAGTCAAACGACAGATCGTTCAAATCACCAAAACGACATGTCGTTTCTTGACAAACAAACGATTTGTAGTTCGTGTACAAAAGAAACGACCGCCCGTCTAAACGCAGAAGACAAACGATATGTCGTTTTACACAATCGATGACCGATTGTTCGTGTTTTTTACCAGCTAGTGCATGACACAATAAACGACATGTCGTTCAATGCAAGCTCCAAATGACATGTCATTTTGCATGACAGAGTTGCGAATTTACATCGATTTTTTTTTTCAAAATTCTTATCAAAAGCTTTTTTCAATTTTTTTTTCATATGAATTTGGATCAAATTTTGAGTCAATAAAATGACAAATTCACATCAAATTTTGTTGGAAATTTATATAGAAAATTTTTCAAAATCCTTATCAAAAGCTTTTTTCAATTTGTTTTTCATATGAATTTGGATCAAATATTGAGTCAATTAAATGACAAATTCACATCAAATTTTGTTGGAAATTTATATCGAAAACTTTTCAAAATTCATATCAAAATTCTTATGAAAGGATTTTTTCAAATTTTTTCATATGAAATTGGATCAATTTTTGAGTCAATAAAATGAAAAATGCATATCAAATTTTGAGTCAATTAAATGAAAAATTCACATCAAAATTTGTTGGAAATTTATATCGAAAACTTTTCAAAATTCATATCAAAATTCTTATCAAAGGATTTTTTCAATTTTTTTAATATGAATTTGGATCAAATTTTGAATCAATAAAATGAAAAATTTATATCAAACTTTGTTGGAAAATTTATATCGAAATTTTTTCAAAATTCTTATCAAAATTTTTCAAAATTCTTATCAAAAAATTTTTTCAAATTTTTTTTCATATGAATTTGGATCAAATTTTGATAAAAATTTTGAAAAAAGTTTGATATAAATTTCAAACAAAATTTTATATTAGTTTGTTATTTTACTGACTCTTATTTTGTTTGTTAGCATTTTTTTTTTTACCATCTCCAGTTTGGAAAATTTCAATTTTTTATAATCTTCTATTTTTTTTTGCAACTCTGTCGAACCAAATGACTTGTCGTTCGGACTTACATCCAATGACATGTAATTTATTGCATTATGCACCAGCTGCCCAAAAAATCAAACGACTGGTCGTCTATTGTGTAAAACGACATGTTGTTTGTCTTTTGCGCAAAAACGACCGGTCGTTTCTTTTGCACATTCGTTAGAACATGAATGACATGTTTTTCCATTTGAACGATATGTCGTTTAGAGTATGCTAACTTGTTCAGATTTCTCCACTTTTGTTGACGTGGATGGCTGCCACATGGCATTGACGGCATTTTCGGCCTTGTGTGTTCATTGTATATAGCCCAAAGCATAAAGGATATAGATGCCTTGATCCTCTAACCAACTGATTTTACATTTGTAGGCACGTGGTGTTTGATGAAAGCAATTTCCCATTTGATAAAGAAGCCACCGACATCATCACTTCCACACCAGAGTTAGTTACCTTCACCGATCATGAAGCTTGGTTTCAAAAAAGGACATCTGATACCCCTGTTATCATCAACAAAGAGGCAACAACATGTGAACATGCCAATTATTAGTGATAATGAAAAAGACTTAGTGGCCACTGAAATCATGGATGACGTTATGCAACCTGAAGCAACGAGAGAGGAAGATATTGATGAGAGGGGAATTGTTCAAATGGAGATAGCACAAGAACAAAATGCACAAGAAGTTGTCCAGCCCTTGAATCAACCCTTGAAAAATACTGAATTTGAACTAATAGATCAAATGGAAGGAAATCATCTCCAAGAAATTGCTCCACCTATGAAATAGATCATGATACTACCTCACAACAAGAAAGAGAGAAAAAAATCAAATTGACTCTTCTACCGTGTTTAATTCCTTGAGAGATATTTCTAATAATCTACGTATTGAATTACATGTTCCTCTTGCAGGTACAACGAATGGGCAAGGACATAGAATGATAACAAGATGTCAACTAGCAGAAAATCTTGAACTTGATCCGCAGTTAGCAATTGAAACACAAAGAATAAGAGATAAAATGCAGGCTGAAGCTCTCAATTGTATGGTTGACATCAAAGAAACAACTACATGGAAGAAAGCTCTTACTGTACCTTATTGGTACAAAGTAATGGAGGAAGAAACCTTGCCACTACACTCAAACAAAACTTGGTCTCTTGAGCCTAGACCTGTTCATATGAATGTCATAGGCTCTAAATGGATTTTCAAAACCAAATTGAAGAATGATTGTTCCTTGGATCGGTACAAAGAAATATTAGTCGCACAATCCTATACCCAAGTCCTAGGAATTGACTACAATGAGACCTTAAGTTCCGTAGTCAAAGTTACCACCTAATTATTGCAATTGTTATGACTTACAAATGGAGCTTAAGGCAACTTGATGTCAAAAAACTCTTTTCTTAACGGAGAATTGAGTGAAGCAGTCTTTATGGAACAACCTCCTGGGTTCAAGGATTCTTAATTACCACACTTTGTGTGCAAATTTCATAAATCTATATATCGGCTCAAACAAGCCCCACGACCATGGTTTGATAGATGTGGTTTTTACACAATACCCTATAATACTTTACAATATTTATTTTGTACAACCCACTTTTGCATATTACATATTCACTTTTCAATATTTTCAAATTCACAAATGCATATTTTCAAATTTATCAACTCTTATTTATATGTTGTTGAAATGTTGTTGATATTTTATTGGTATTGTTCTATTTTTCAAAAATTAGGGTGTTGTTTATGTTATGTTTTTAACTTGTATATCTTTTACAGAGATGTAGAACATACAAGTATTAGTTTTATAACTTGTTTATACTATGTTTGTAACTTGTATATACTATGTTTATGTTATGTTTATGGTTTGTTTATGTTATGTTTTTTAATTTGTATATTTTTTACAGAGATGCAGAACATATAAGTATTAGTGTTACAACTTATTTATACTATGTTTGTAAGTTGTATATACTATGTTTATGACTTGTTTATGATATGTTAAACACATAAACAACATAAAAACATATATATACAAAATATAAACAAAATACAGATATATATATAATACATATAAACAACATATATACAAGTACGTGAAGATGTAATTTAGAAATTATGACCGCATGCTCGTAATATCAAAAATTGGGTCCGCATGCTTGTAATATCAATTTTTGATCTTTGTAATTTTGTAAAAGCCTCTAAGTAATATAATGGATTGAGTCCAAGTATTGTCCCACAAAGATTTGACCTAATTACTAGTATTTACCCGCTCAAATTGTGGTGAATTAGACATGATGGCCCTCTATCGCCTTATATTTTCATTTTGTGTATGGAGCGATTAACCCATGTCATAAGAGATGTTACTGGTAATGGTTCTTGGACTTGGATTAAATTTGGCGGGTCTGGCACTAAACACTCCCTTATCTTCTTTGTTGATGACTTAGTTAGCTTTGGTGAAGCTTCTGATTTCCAAATTAGAATTATGTTAGACTATCTATTTTTGTGTCTCTTTTGGTGCTAAGATTAATTCTAACAAAACCAAAATTGTGTTCTCTAATAATACTAATAAGGGGGTTTGCAAATCATATTTGTAAATTCTGTGGTTTTGAAAAGCTGAATCAAGTTGGTACTTATCTTGTGACTCCTATTGTTAGTGGTAAGATTAACAGGGATATGAAGACACTCAGAGGAGAGAGGTGTGGGACTACATGATGAAGATAAGGGTATAATAGTCATTATGACGCATACCATGTCATTAAATTTGACGTATCCCGTTAATTTAAGCTAACGACGTTAACATTTAGGAATGCAATAGGAGTCTTTTGAAAACATAATGACTTAATCGGCTAATTCGATTTACCACAGAAACAAAAATATAATTCCCCAAGAAAATATTGGTTAGAGATTATTACTTATATGGGAGCAAAGAGCCCTCTGATATTCGGAACAATTTTGAGGAACGAGATGAGCAGGATCTTATCTTTATCATTTCTCTCAAAAGTCTTTTATATATAAAAAAAGAAATAATGAGAAGGGGTTAAGATATGATCACAAACTTGGCTTCAATGGTGGACAAAGGCAGGGAGAGGATGTTGGCAAAGAATTTGATGTTTTAATTAGCATTAATGGGATAAATAAGAGGTATGGTAGGGTCATTCACAAAACATTTAATTATTAAAATCCAGGTTCGAATCAACATTTTCTTTGACTCATGCAAGAATATAGTTTAAAGATGAATAACCATTATGTCATTTGTTGGTTGCTGCTAAGTATGTTGATTGGCACCGCCGCAAGAGGAGAGTTGCTAATGTCGCCGTGGCCACTGCTAAGATTGTCGAACATTCTGAAAAGGAAAAAAAAAAGAAAAAGAATGAGGGAGACAATGCACAATAATGCTACGCATTGTATAGAATCTCCATTCACTAGTTCTATAGTATATAATATTTTATTAAAAAACATATAATTTAATATTTTCTCAGAACATATAATATTTTATTAAAAAAATATAATTTTTTTATTATTAATTGTTAAAAAATATTATATACTACATGTTGAATATGTGGTGTCAAACGAGTCTTAAATAAAATAAAATCCACGAACACCACTATCTACTCTAACAACACTACACATTTTTCAAAATTAAAATAAAACAAAAAAATTAAAATTTAAAAGTAATAAAAAATTCAAACCTTTTTTATAAAGATTCTCTAAAAACAAACTTTTAATTTAACGTTGAATTGCAACATGAAAGAATTATTTAGTTGTTTCTTAGTTTAATATTTAATTGCAACATAAATGAATTATTTGGTTGTTTCAACTTGAAATTTGAACATGACCAATGTATAAGTCAAAACGAATTGAAAGATACTGATCTGTCCTGCACCAGTTTTAAAAGCCAAGATTTTCTAAAATATTTATTATTCAAAAGAATTCCTAATTTTCTACAAAAATATTAATTATAAATAATTACCATTTTCTAAAAGAAAATTTTTAATACAATAAAATACTTATTGTGAGAGATATTTTAAAATAAAATAAATTCAAAATAATCGGGTCTAATTATTTAAACACATATTTGAATAAAAAAGAAATAAAGCTAACATATAAAATATTTTCATGTTTATAATTTGAACACAACGCATCAGACTCTTACTCTCTTTCTATAAATAATACTTCTATGCCTCGTTTGGGGTAATATTTTAGTGCTTACAAAATTTATGACTTAAGCATTATATAGTTTTTACAAATATACATCTACGCTATTATCTTTTTTTAAAGAATTAAATTTTTAAATGAGATTTCTAGCTCTATTTAACTTTGTTATTTAGGCAAGAAAAATAAATATGATAGAGTGTAGAGACATTTTTTACTTTAAAATTAAGCATTTTTTTTACCAAAAAAATGTTTATGCATCTTGCTTTAAATTTCTCAAACTTTATACGGTGTTTATTTTCTAAAGAATCTAATTATTTTTTTGTGTTGTGTGCCAAACAAACACCTATTTTCTTATTTGATTTTATGTGTAGACAATAGACATATGGAGCTAAACTAATAAATAACATAGATCTGATAAAAAAATTAATAAATAACATAGAAATAAACTAATAAATATTATGGGACTTATTTGAAAGGAGTAGTATTTTGTATAATAATTGATAATAATTTTATAATAAAAATATATTTTTAATACTAAATATATAAAATATTAAATGCTGTTCTAAAAAGAATAATTAAAAGTCTAAACTAAATTATGCACCAAAAAATTGACAAAAAAGATTACTTAAGTACTAAAATGAAAATAGGGTTAAATAAAACGGTAAAATAATTAAAAAAAGTCGTCTCTGTTGAACACCCGACGGCTTTTCCAAATTTCCAATTTCTCCTCCCTCCTTCCACTCTCACCTTTTCTAGATCATCATCATCTCTCTCTTCTCTCTACTCTTCAATTCTGGTGCATCAGATCTCTCTGAAACACCTTCTTCTACTTCACTCACTCAGATCGCCTCGTCGTTGGGAGTTTCGGTTGCAGGTGGAAGAAGAGCCGTGGTGTTGGATCTGGGAGAGGAATGGCTCTTTCAGGCATGAGAGGCCTCTCGGTATTCATCAGTGATATTCGTAATTGCCAAAACAAAGAGCAGGAGAGGCTTCGTGTTGATAAAGAGCTCGGTAACGTCCGTACTCGCTTCAAGAACGAGAAGGTCTGTTTCTGTTTTCTGAATTATTTTATCTTTGTTCTCTTTTTGCGGAGGAGATCATAGCTGAAAATGAGCTTTATAAACGATTCGGTTTTAACTTTTCTTTTCTATACAAAATGCTAGAAAATCTGAGTGTTATAGGTCGTACAAGTAGATAGTATTGCAGAATTGGATTTGAATTGTGGTTTTTATTTCGTGAAATGTGTTTGAGTTTGTTGAACTAGATGGAAGAGTAATGTATAATTGAGCTAAATTTTTAAAATTGGTTCTGTGGATAATTTAATTTACATTTTGTTGGTAGAGCTAGATGGCTTGGCATGGATATGTAGGGTTTTCTGTTCAGTTTGCCTGTGATTTTTGTGTGAACCCATTGTTGGAATGCTGTGGGGGGATCGGGAGTCTGGGGATAGTCTGTTAATAGTTGACTAGTTGTAATGTAACAAATGATTGTTGAATCGAGTTGGTATTGAGTTTATGATCACTTTGAGGATATGGTTTGCTCGTATCTAGAGTGGAGCTGGTTTTCATCGAATATTCTAATTTCTTGGAGGCTTGTTAAAGATTGTGCTGTGTTATTGCATTAGTTTTCTGGAGGTTGATAAGCTGAACCTCAGTATGTATTTTTAGTCAAATGATGAAAGGGTCTATTTTGCTACTGTAGTGAACATGTGACTGAGAGTTAGGCTGCATGATCGAAATTGTGCAAAGTTTCTGTCTCTGATATTTTAATGATACAAGCTTGAGAGTTTGTGGGCATTTTTTGCTGTATGCTCTCATTCTTGGATAGGTTTTTGAGTTTGCATTTTTTAGAATGCGATGGATCTATTTAATATTGTTGATGAGAGTGTGAATCCCTTTCTCTGAAATCCAAATGTTGGATTTTGTTGGGATGACTAACAATTAGGATGATCGCCTTTTTGAAGGCTGTATATAGAAAAAAAATCATCATGGATGTGTACAATGAGGATGTATGGCTCTCAAAGCTCATCTCCTTCAAAATCTTATTTATTAATTTAAAATTAACATGATCATAAGTGTTTTTGTTCCACTGATGCTAGCAAATCAGTGTACTACCTATCTTCAATATTATCACCCACTGCCTAATTAACTGTCAATGTTGTCATATTATCCATTGTCGTGCTTCTAACTTTGGTTTCAGCAAGGATCCCTTGGAAATGAATTTATGAGTGCTCATTTTGTGGCTGATTAGTCTCAAATTTTATTTTGGTTACCACTAGGGCATTATCCAAACAAGCCATGAAATTCCTCCAACTTATTAAGGATACATGAAGCTCTATCTCCCACTATGCTAATTTTCTTCTAGGATATGCCGAAAAGTTCATCTTATGAAGGATATACTAGAACAACCTAGAAATTGGTGAAAGTGAACTGGTATAGGAGTTTAATCTTTGTTCCATCAATTGATTACTTTGATAATTTATGCTCAACAAAAAGGCTTTTGATTCAGGAAGCTAATCTCCAAATTACGATAAAAAAAATTGCTGCTGTCTTCTAGAGGTATACATTGTTATAAGTCATGCCTAGCCTCTTTCACTTTCTGTCCCTCCTCAAGCTCTATCCAGATTGATTTGTTTATGCAAAGCATGACAGGTCTCTTTCACCATTCCCACCTTTTCTTAAACTCTACCTGTGAGTATTACCTGCTTATCGAATATTTTCTTTGATTAATCTACTCTGTTAATTATTATCCATTATGGTTGCTTGTGAAAGATCTCTTAAACCCATGATATTTTGTTTCCTTATTCCCCTTTTTGTGGTCATATTAATGGAAAGTTTTGTCGCTCGATAGTTTTTTGTCCTAATACTAGTATTAAAGATCGCTTCTTTTATTGTTCTGTTAGGTTAGTAATAAGTGTGTTAACACTATCCTGTATGTAAATTTGATGTTCAATTTTCTGGATTCTGACTATGTGGTAGAACAATTACAATTTTGTTGAGAAATTTGCTATTTATGTGTTTATTTCAATCCTTTAACAGGGCTTGACTCCTTATGAAAAGAAGAAGTATGTTTGGAAAATGCTTTACATATATATGTTGGGTTACGATGTAGATTTTGGTCACATGGAAGCTGTTTCATTGATATCAGCCCCAAAATACCCAGAAAAGCAGGTAAGCTCTTTTTTTTGGCATTTAATTATCTTTTGGTCATATGGTTGCTCTTTCTTTGCTTTTGATGTTGAAGCATTAACAATATTGATTATTCAAGATTCTAGTTTTAGAAATTGTTTTTAATGATTAATTAAGGAACACATGTAGGTATAATATATATGTTATTATGAGTGGTTCATACTTTGGAATTTGCTAGACAGTACCCCAGGTGATGATGCGCTTGAGAAAAATTAACTGCTTTTTCATCCTTTAGCTACCTATTAATGCACAGGTGGTTAAAACTTAAAATATTAATAACAGTAGTCATTTTTGCATGGGTGTAATCACCCTGGGTACCAACCATATAGCTGCTCCCTTATGCTTTTGCATTCAATTCGCTAAAAAGTTAAAGTTACTGCAAAATTAACTTCATGCTGCTGCAAATGTCTGCAGGTTGGCTATATAGTGACCTCATGTTTACTTAATGAGAACCACGATTTTCTCAGATTAGCAATAAATACTGTGCGCAATGATATAGTTGGTCGTAACGAAACATTTCAGTGCTTGGCTTTGACTATGGTATGGTTATGGTTTTTTCTTTTCAATTATCTGTTTAATTTTATTTCCAGCACTATTTTTTTAGTTTCTATCCTCCTGTTATCATTTTCTTTCTGTTTTATCATTTTGGGACGTGAGTTCAAAGCTTTGCGGTCCATGCATTTTGTACTAATATTTTGATTAATTTGTAGGTTGGAAACATTGGTGGGAGAGAATTTGCTGAATCGTTAGCACCTGATGTTCAAAAATTGCTTGTAAGAGATGATGCATATTTTTGAGATTAAGTAGTATATGTGTTAAAGAATTAATACAAGTCCTGCACTTTTCTGGTTTTAGATTTCAAGTAGCTACAGACCACTTGTGAGAAAAAAGGCTGCATTATGTCTTCTGCGCTTGTATAAAAAAAATCCCGATGTTGTCAATGTAGATGGCTGGTATGCACTTAGATGGATAAAATACAGAGCTATTTGGAGTTGCTTGTTTTCTTGGGAATTATCTAAAATTGTCTTCTGCCAAATGTTTAGGGCTGATCGCATGGCACAACTGTTAGATGAACGTGATCTTGGTGTTTTGACATCTTCTATGAGCCTTCTTGTTGCTTTGGTTTCAAATAATCACGAGGCATATTGGAGTTGTCTCCCAAAATGTGTCAAGATATTGGAGAGGCTTGCAAGGAATCAGGATATTCCACAAGAATACACTTATTATGGTATTCCATCACCGTGGCTTCAGGTCTGTGTTAACTTTGTCAACTTTTACTTTCTGTAGAATGTGGTTTGGAGAACTTTGTTAAGGAAGAATTTTGCTCTATTGTCTTGCTCCAGTAGCGAAAACTTTTTCTTGTTTTGATTGATGTGTCGGCAATATGCAGTTTGGGATCTTAGTTGCCAAGTTGGTATTAATGCTGTCATTTTGATTTATTCAGGTTAAAACAATGAGGGCTCTTCAGTATTTTCCAACAATTGAAGACCCCAATACTAGAAGGTCATTATTTGAGGTGAAGCTCCTGAATCTTTCTCAAGAAGCCTAATATAATACTTAGATTTGGATTCTAATGAAAAAAAATGAAATTCGACTGTTTCAGGTTTTGCAACGGATATTGATGGGAACCGATGTTGTAAAGAATGTAAATAAAAATAATGCTTCACATGCTGTTCTCTTTGAAGCCCTTGCCCTCGTAAGTTTGCCCCTTGAAAAAGCTTTTTATTAAAGATAATATGGACTAAGATGGTTCTTTATAGATATTGACATTAGATTTTATAGCATTCTTAATTATTTGTTGATTGCTTTGTCTCCTATATTTTTGCTGTTGAGAATCACGTGGTATCATCCATTCCTGGTCATGACAGAGTTCTTATGTACATTCAGTGTATCTCTGTTATTGAAGCCTATGGCATATGTTTAATTGCACATTTCTCTCTCAAAGTACCCTTTTAAACTTGTCTTTCATTTCAACATTTTGGGAGGCTTGATATTCTGATTTGTTTATTTGATTTTCATAATGCAGGTCATGCAGCTTGATGCTGAAAATGAGATGATGTCTCAGTGTGTTGCCCTTCTCGGAAAATTTATTGTTGTGCGTGAACCAAATATCCGCTATCTCGGCTTGGTAAGTTATAGAAATACAATTTCTTATCTATGATAAATTTTCTTTTATGTGACTTTGAAGCAATTAAACAGTACTATGAGGATGTGATTTATCAAAAACTAGAAGGATTCTTTGGATTGTCATTATAATAGCTGCATGATTGAATATCACATTGTTTTCTGCTCTGGTGCAGGAGAATATGACTCGGATGTTGATGGTTACAGATGTGCAAGATATC
>CAODLS012224367.1:0-16287 GCA_948243855.1 Flueggea neowawraea | reverse complement strand
AAAATAATTATTCCACAAATAATTATCCAAAAATAATTATTCCCAAAACTAATTATCCACCAATAATTATTCAAAATAATTACTCCAAATATAATTATCCCAAAATAATTATAAAAATTATCCGGGGTATTACAGGGATGTCCTTGGTTCAAATCTTGGTACTGGTTGTTTTTTGTGGGTTTATTGCATGTTTTTCTCTTGCAGGCCATATCAGTTTTCCAATCCCAGACCAGCCTTCTATGCCCAGATCAAGAGATCTAGACTCAAGCCTAAGCCTCTAGATCATATCAAGCCTGCATCCTCATCTTGAAACGCGATTGGTTGGCATTCCATCTACCAACTTTGCCACAAAAACAAATCACACGAGATTGCGCCTTTTGAAAAGTGATTGTTTGGCATTCTGGCCTACCAACCGTGCCAAAAAAAACCATCACACAAGATTTCACCTTTCGTTGGTCTAGATTGTGCCATATGTCCAATTCAGCGGTCAGATATTTGAGCTCACCAACAAAATCAGTGAAAACAGAAGTATGGGAGCAAAATGAAGACCAATCGTCCGATCGCGCCACGTGGTAGAGCCACAACCATCAGATGTGGTTGTACAGAAGATCTGTAAGATGAAAAGAATTGGAACAAAACTGTTAGACGATGAGATTTAGCCATTTTTTCGGACATGAGCAGTCCCTTTGGAAGCCGTCGGATGGTGTCACGTGTCCAGACATGAGCAGTCGGATCTGAGTTTAAAGGAGCTCCTCACACCAGATCCTAAACCATCAATGCCAAATGATGTGTGCCACGTAGTTTGTTTTAAACCGTTCGATGCTGAGTTCACATGGACCTTACTACATGGGAACCCGTGTCCCTTACGTGTCTCTGTTTTGTTTGATTCTGCCACGCGGATGCATAAGGACCGTTAGATTTGAGATTACATATGCAATGGTGCTCTTTATGGCACTAAGTTCCGTTTTCTTGCTTGGATTCTGGGCCATTCGATATTGTTTTGTGGCTTTATATGGACTGTTCAATTTTTATTGCACACTTATTTCTGTAGTTGTGTCAGCGTCTGATTCCATGTCATGAATTTTCAGGTATGTCCCATAATATTGACGATGACCAAATATTTTTCGTCAAATATTTATATTTCACCAAAAAATATATATTTTTGAAATATATATTTTTCTGCTTTTTGAACAATTGTTGAAAATGACTTAAATCCACCAAGTTAAGCAATTTGTCTTTCAAGTATCCACGAGGTTTTATGATCTAATTTGTGATGGATTTCAAATCATTTATTCCACATTCCTTGCCTCCTTAAATATTGAGCAAGTCTTCAATTTTCCATTACAAGATGTGACTCCCTCCAACAATGATTTTCCTTTCTCTTCTAATGGAAATAAAAAAATTGTCGGAGATAACTTGAACGATCTTTTACAAGCTCCCCATTTTGAGGAAAGACATTATTTTCTCATGTTAGCTAAGGATGCCACATGTCAAATTCGTGATGTTTCAAGTGTTTGTGGAATTTTGCCTTCTCACTTAATCTTTTGCGTGGTTAATTCACCAATCACTTCACCACGAATGGCGAGTCGAATTTCCTGATATTCACGACATTAATTGTCCAACCTTCATTCCTGTAAGATCTTTTGTCATTTAAAAGTATACCTTACACCTAGGCTTTCAGTTTCTAATCCCAATGTTTGCCTCTTTATTTCTTAAGGAGAACAACTTAGTCCCTAACCAACTTCATCCTAGGATTTGGGCAATCTTGATGGCGTTCCACTCACTTCATTGTTTGAGAAATGTTGAGCCTTTCTTGTCTCTATTTTACTATTTTTTTCAACTTAACAAATGTTTGAAACTTGCTGGGACCTTTATTATTCAAACATTTCAAGGTCTTGAATCTCCATTCATAGACGATGTTCCTAGGCCACCCATAGGATTTGAATATCGTTGGCTTGTAGTCTTCCCTCCTAAATCAGAATGGGAAGTACCTTTGCAATGGTGTTGGAGTAGATTAAATTCGCCTAAACTTGATATTCCTAACTTAAAGGAAACCTTAAGTTCCCAAATGGCATCTTTGATTTCTAGAAACCAACTTCAATGCTTTGAACTTTTGTCAGCACAAAATTTGTCAAATGTCGGCTGGGCAGTAATTTCACAATTAAATAATTCTCTTCCTCCATTGAGTAGAGATGTTCCTGACCTTAACGACGATCCATCTAACAATTATTTTCCTTTCGCCCCCTTTGTAGAATTGTTTTGTCAGAGCGTTCAGTCTGACACCTCTTCTAGAAATTTTAAAAGTTCTTCAGAAGGTGACTTGAAAGTTTAATTCATTCCTCTATCTGTTGCTTTGTGATTCTGAGCTTGATTTTTGTTTGTTTGCAAACATGGATCATCTTAGAAAGGCTTTGAGCATTAGAGGTGAAAAGAAGTGCAAGGGAGGGTCCCTCGTGTTCCTTCAAAGAAACCTCAGAGAGATAAGAGCACTTTGACAGAGAAGGGCTAAAATGGACGAAAATAAGGGTTTTAGGATGAAACTGGCTTGAACTAATTTTGTGAATTTTTGGAGGTTGTTGTGTGTTTTGATCGGTGGAAAGGGTTTAAAATAGGTCGAAAGTGTGTTTGAAAGAAAATTTGAGATGGTTTTTGATTGATTTTGTGAAATGGAAGAAGTTTCGGTTGTGGCGCTATGGTTTAAGGTTGTGAGAGTTTGAAAATGACGAAGAACAGTGGCTTTTGATATAAAAATAGGTCAGCTAACGTACGCTAATAAAAAAGTTAGCGTACAGTATGGTTGGAAAATTTTCCAGATAAACTATGCTAGACTAAACACTAACGTACGTTAATCAACCACCAACCCAGATAACGTACTTTAAGAAAAATGTAGCGTACGTGAGAAATGTTACAGAATTAAATAAATACTAAGAAAGAAACCTATATTGCTTAAAAATAATATCGTTTGACCATGTGGACCATTTTAATGTAAATGAGTGTAAATGTATGCATGATATACATTATTAAAACACATAATACAATCACAGATCATTTACATTACACATTTCCAAACGAAATCGAATTGAATTAAAACATTCTTTAACTAAAAGTTTTGTAAAAATATCAGCTAATTAGTCATTTGTTCTAACAAATTTCAAATAAATGTCACATTTTTTAACATGATCACGTAGAAAATTATGTCTAATTTTTATATGTTTTGTTCTACTATGCAAAATAGGATTTTTGCTCAAATTAATAGCACTTGTATTGTCATAAAAGATATGGATATTATTAAGAACAATATCATAATCAAGCAATTGATTTTTAATCCATAAAACTTGAGCATAAGAGCTTCTCGCAGTCACATATTCGGATTCGCCCTTGGAAGTAGCAATACCTGTTTGCTTCTTGTTTGCCAATAGATTAAACATGAGCCTAAAAAATGACATGTACCACTAATGCTTTTCCTATATAATTTACAACCACCAAGATCGGCATCACTATAAGCAATCAAATCAAAATCAAGGCAAGAAGGATATCATAAACCTAATCCTATTGTACAAATTAAATAACGAAAATCCTTTTCCATGCAATCAAGTGAGATTCTTTTGGACTGGATTAAAAACATGCACAAAGACATGTAGCAAACACAATATCGGGTCTAGAGACGGTTAAGTAAAGTAAGGATCCAATCATACCTCTATAAAGTTTTTGATCCACCGGTTTCCCTTCCTCATCTTTATCAAGTTTTAATGTTGATGACATTAGGGTTGATACTTCTTTGCTTCCATCCATTTTCAACTTATTTAGCAACTACTTGGCATATTTGGATTGATGAATGAAAATCCCATCTTCATGTTGTTTGATTTGAAGTCCAAGAAAGAAAATAAGCTCCTCCATCGTGCTCATTTCAAATTCTCCCTTCATACGATCACAAAAATCTTTGCACATAGAAGAATTAGTAGTATCAAAGATAATATCGTTGCACACACAAATATTTGGGAAATAAGCATATCATCACCATTTTTCTTAATAAAGAGTCTATTATCAACATAGGCCCTTATATAACCATTTTGAATAAGGAAAGTACTTAACCTCTTATACCAAGCCATTGGTGCTTGTTTCAACCCATAGAGAGCTTTGCTGAGTTTGAAGTCGTGGTTGGGATGTTCATGGTCTTTAAAGCCCGGAGGTTGCCTTACATAAACTTCTTCGTAAATGTATCCATTTAGAAAGGCACTCTTCACATCCATTTGAAAGGGTTTGATCTTTTTATGTGAGGAAAAAGCACATAAGAGTCGAATTGCTTCAAGTCTTGTAACCGGAGCAAATGTTTTTTATAGTCAAGACATTCCTCTTGGTTGAAACACTAAGCTACTAACCTTGACTTGTTTTTAACTGATTTTCCATTTTCATCATACTTGATCCTATGGGCCCATTTTGTTCCAATAATTGTCTTTCCTTTTGGATTCAGAACTAATTCCCCCACATTATTTCTCTTGAATTGGTTGAGTTCTTCTTGCATTTCTTAGACCCAACTTTCATCTTGAAGAGCTTTTTTAGTGTTCTTTGCTTCAATAATGGAGATGTATGCAAAGTTGCTTTGAAATTCATTCAAGGCTCTTCTAGTCTTAACTCCTTCTCCAATGTTACCAAACGCTTATTCTATAGGATGATCTTTTACTCTTGTCCAATCTTTTGGAAGTGAAGTAGATGCACCTTCTTCATTTTTCTTTTCTTCATTATTGTTGGAGGGTTCTTCATTTATATTTAGCTCCTACAAGTCTTTTTGAATTTCATGATCATCTTTCTTTTTGAAATTACCAACATCATCATCAACAACTACTTTTCTCGGGGGTGAGATCATCTCATCAAATTTAACATGAATTGATTAATCAATAACTCTAGCTCTACAATTAAATACTCTATAAGCTTTGCTATTAGTGGAATAACGAAGGAAAATTCCTACATATGATTTAGCATCAAATTTTCCTAAGTTATCTTTGTCATTATTCAGTATGAAAACTTTGCAACCAAATGGATGAATATAAGAAATGTTAGGTTTCTTACCTTTCCATATTTCATAAGGAGTTTTCATTTGGTCTCTTCTTAAGTGAACTCGAATTATGATATAGCAAGCAATGCTCATAGCCTCGGCCCAAAATTATTTTCGAAGATCATACTCATTAAACATTATTCTACACATTTCTTCCAAAGTCCGATTCTTCCTCGCTACAACACCATTTTGTTGTGGAGTTCTTGGTGCCGAAAAATTATGTTCTATGTCATGCTTATCACACCAATCTTCAAAAGGTTTTGACTCAAATTCTCCTCCATGATCTGCTCTAATGGCAATGATAGACTTGGACTTCTCATTTTGAACAAATCTACACCACTTAGCAAACTCATAAATGGTATCACTTTTATTTGCAAGGAATTTAACCCATGTAAATCTTGAGAAATCATCAATAATTACCAAGGTATACAATTTACCACCTAAGCTAACATGTCTAAATGGTCCATAGATGTAGAAATCTCTTTCTTTGGTTTAAAAAAATTTCTAGCATGTTTACTCCTAATGCATGGTTCACATAAATGCTCTTTTTATAAATCTCAACGTTGGTAAACCTCTAACAATATCTTTTTTTTTTTCTAGTTTGGAATCAAAGGCAAAGATGCATGTCCTAGTATTCTATGTCATAAAAATGCATTTTCATCTAAAGACATCAAATATTTTTCATTGACTGATGATGCATCATGCAAATCCATAACAAATATGTTTCCATGTCTAAAACCAATAAATGCAATTTTATTATCTTTTAAAACCGTACAATATGAAGATTCAAATCTATCATCATAATCCATATTACGCAATTGAGAAAAACTTAGCAAGTTATGTTGTAATCCATCAATTAAATAAATATTGTCAATGGTTGGCAAAGGTTCATTACCCACTTTACCAATACCAATTATCTTACCTTTGTTGTTGTCACCAAATGTAACGTGTCCATGATTTTTCATTTTGACTTCAACAAATAGATTTTTATCTCCACTCATATGTCTTGAGCATCCGCCATCGATATACCACATGCATGAGGATACTATATTCTTGACTTGCACCTACAAAAATAATTTTTTTTGTTTCAATGGTACCCAAGCAACTTTGGGTCCTTTTGTGTTAGTCACATGGACAAAGTTTGGAAGAATGGTTTCTTTTGGAATCTACATCTTCTTCATCTTGATTATCCTTCTCAAACTGATGCAAGAATATGAGTTATGTCCTACTTTGAAGCATCTAGTTCATGTAGGCAATCCTAAGTTCAAAGAATCATTTTTGTTTTCATTTGAAAACTTGTTTAACAATGACAATTCTCTCTCAAAAGGATCACATCCTATACCATGCTTGGACAATGAAAATCTTTGTAATGAAAGTAATTTTTTAAAATTTTCATTGCCACATAAGAATTTATTAACAATATATGAAACTTCTTGTTGTATCCTATCAATCTCATCTCTCAATTTTTGATGCTCAACTAAGCAAGATGAATTATCTTTGGAGGTGTTTTCAAGCTCTTTGATTCTATTAATCAAAGTTTCATTTTCAAATTCAAAAGACTCAATTTTCTTTTTCAAAACTTTATTGAGCTTGAAAATTTCTTCAAATTCACTTGTCAAAGATTCAAATGATTCAACAAGTTCTTGGTAAGAACAAGTATTTACCTCATTATCATCTTCATCACTAGAGTAGGAGCTTTGAGCCATGAGAGCAAGGTTGACTTCTTCCTTGACCTCATCATGATCTTCGTCATCACTCCATATAGCAACAAGGACCTCCTTCTTGTTGTTCCTCTCATATTGTGGTCTAGAGGTGGGAACTCTACAATCTTTAGCATAATGACCCGGTTTGCCACATTTGTAGCAAGAATTATCATTTTTGTTCTTGTTGTAAGATGAGCACTTCTTATAGTCATCTCTAGCTCCCTTCTTCATATCCCTCTTCCTCTTTTGCAATAAATATTTGTATCTACTTATGTTTTTTGGGCAAGTTCTTCATCTTCTTCATGTTCTTCATTCTCTTCCTCATCATCACTAATTACTTCCTTAGCTTTAAAGGCTAAGTTCTTCTATTTTGGTTTGGTCTTGAAGTTTATATTTTTTCAACACAATCTCATAGTTAATGAGGGAATAGATTAAAGCACTAAACTCCATGTTGTTCAAATCCTTTCATTCCATAATAGCCCTAACTGTTACATCTGATTCCCTTGGTAATGACCTCAAAATCTTCTTTACTTTGTCACTACTTAAAATTGGTCTTCCAAAAGAAGCAAGACCATTTGTGATATCTGAAAATCGATCAAGCATGCTAGTGATGCTTTCTCCTTCCTTCATTTAGAACAACTCACAGTCATGTAACATCATGTTTATCTTTGTCTGCATGACTTAAGTGGTTCTTTCATGAGTCACCTCCAACATCTCCCAAATCTCCTTGGCATTTTCACAAGATAAAATTCTATTGTATTCTTCTAGATTCAAGGCACAATATAAGAGTTGGGTTGCCTTGGAATTTCAATAGAGTTTCTTCTAATCTTCCTCACCAAAATCATTATATTCCGTGAGAGAGCAATCTTGTTTCTTTGGAATTTTGGGACCTAGCACAATCACCTTTCATATCTCAATGTCATAAGATTAAATAAAGATAGTCATCCTTTTCTTCCAAGAGGTGAAGTTGGAGCCATCAAAGAAATGAGGACGATTTACTACATAGCCTTTGGTGTGTGTTCCTACATTCAAAGCCATCCCAAATCTTTGACTCTTCAGATGTTAAGCCACTTCAAATAAAATCCCAAAGCTCTGATACCAATTGTAGAGCCAATTACCACACTAGAAGGGGGATTGAATAGTGTGGTAAGAGTAGCTTTGAATTTTCTTTGAAAATAATTGGAAGCAAAGAAAGAACACAAAAGCTTATAGTGGTTCAGCCAACTCGATGCCTAAGTCCAGTACCTAAGTATCACCACTTAGGATTTCCACTATCAATCTTTACAAGATTACAACTTCTCTTCTTAAGCTAAGTGAGAACTTTTACACATTCTTGATTTTGGCTCAAGAACAAAACCAACCTAAATATCTACCCTTTGATCTCACTCACAAACACTCTTAAAGATGTTTTTCAAGCACTCCACAAATATTAAAATGATTTAGTAATACAAGCAATAAAGATGGAATTTACTGAACAATACACTTGTATTAATAAAAGAGAGAAAATAAGAGCTTTGATGGTTGGTTGTTGTTAGAAATGAATGCCCAGTTGTTGTATATGATTTTTTGACCTACCAAGCATGTATTTACACTTCTCTCTTGATTTTGGAATGTTGTGAGACATAATAGAGCCGTTGTGGTCCTCCATGTTTTGCATTTAATGCAATGTCAGAGTATGCTCACCTATATTGTACATTATAAGACATACATTGTGATTCTTGCATTCCAGATGACGTACATTGAGTTACCCGTAATGTATGTTGATCATAGCTCATTTCCCAGATAAAATACGTTTTACTTTGAAGACGTAGTTTGTTTTGGAACGAAGATTGTCCAGTAGCTTCTATTTCTCATCCGAGATTTACGTCGTACGGTGAATCCAAATGATTTTAATTGCTTTGTCCACTTCTTTATTTGAAATCCAAAAAGATAATAAAATGAGGTAGCAAGAATGTGAAGTATGTGAAATAATTAAATGATGTGGAAAATTGTTGGAATACTTAATAAAAAATGAAGTAATAAGTGGCTGGAAGACATGCCACGGTCATGGGGCAACACTATGACTCTAGCACGTGTAATATATCCACACCACAATTATGGTGTGTGAGTCCCATGACCATGGTGTGAAACTATTTTACACCACGATCATGGTGTAAATGCCATGTTAGTGGTATGATTGCTTTGCACCATGGTTATAGTGTGCATTTTATGACAGTGGTGCTTGGTAGAATTGGGCCATGGTCATGCTAGTGATTGTGGCACATTACCATACTAATGCCTTCCAACCATTCATCAACACTTGTCAAATCTTTTTTATTCAAACCAATGCCATGCATGAACATAATGCAAAATAACCATGAATTAGCTAAAGTAACCACCATTAAAGCATAAACTAAGAAAAATTAAAACAAGGGCAAGGTAAATTAAGAGCAATGTAATTTGGTAGAAAAGCTTTTCTTATTTGGCAATCGAGCCCATTCATCTAAGTAAATCCATGGCACTGCCACTTTGAGCTTATCTTCATTGTCGAGTAAGGAACATGACTTGGAAGGTAGCCTCCTTTCAAAATGTAGAAACCTTGCTCTTTTCCCTTTAAGAGGTAGGTTTGAACTCACTAAAGAATAGATCTTTCTTAACACAAGCATCTTCCTCCTAATCACAGACTTTATCCTCCATCAAGTACCCATTGAATGTATGTTCTTCAATTTTTCCCTCAAGGTATTGGTGATATCATCCCCGAGGTCTATTATATGTTTTCAATCCTTTAACATAATTGTTCGTCCGTCAAAGCCTCATCATTATCAATGAGCAATTCATTCTCTTTAAAGCTTGGCTAAGCAGTGGTAAAAGATGTTTCTTGATGCCTCTTTAAAATTTCTTGATTGATTTGGTAAAAATAATTTGCAATGCTTTACATTAAAGCTCTCAGTCGTTGTCATGAAGCATCCTTAGTGGCATTATTTTCTCAATATTCATAAAATGTTCTTCGATTGGTGATGGTGGCGAAGGATGTGCTTGAACATATAAGAGTCCTATGAAGCTTGTTTTGATTCCTTAGAATAATTGCAAAAATCTTCATGCCTTGAATTGTTAAAGTCCTCATGAGGAACCTCATACATGCTAAAATTACATAATTAATCAAGCAATATTGTTTAGCACTTCTATCCTACAAGTGCATATTTTTCAATGAATTTATATACTTTTCATGTTTTATGTAGGATGAATATGAATGCATGGAATGTGGAACAAAAGAGATGAAAAAGGTATAAGAAATGAGAAGTTACAATGATGGGAAAAATTTGAACAAAAATTGGCTCAAAGGAAGCCATGGTCGTTGCCACACTCCAAGCCATGTCAATGGCGAAAACGAACTCTGTAGACCACACCTTGTGTCATGGACAAGAGATTGTGCCACGATTACAGAAGTGAGCCATGGTCATGGCACTTTCTCGTGGCCAAACATTGCCCAAAATCTTGGACAAAATGTGTCCATGGCGGTGGTGCTTGTGACACGATTCAATAGGGACACCACAATCATTGCCTCCCTAATGCCACGATCGTGGCCTTACAAGAACGAAGAGAGAGAAAATGGTGGCCAAGGGCAAATACGTGGAATTCAAGTGCACATTAAGGGACATTTTCGACAAATTAATGCTAGGGTTTTATGGTCATGTAAAAGGGTATAAGTACTCCTCTTATTCACTCTTAAAACATCTTTGGATCATTGTAGAAACATTATTATTTTGTGTCAGTTTAAGAACTTGTAGTATAGGGTTTAAGAGAAAGGAAGAAAGTATAGAAGAGAGATGAGTGTGGGACCCAGCGGAATGACATGTGTCGATTGATCAACTCCCAAAAACTGTATGACACTAAAAACCTGGAAAAATATTAGCGCTTTATATGAGTCGCTACTCAGTGAGCGAAACTGCCATTGATATATCCACAACAAATAGCATACACATCCAAATACATATAATAATCACACAATATGTAATGATGCAAGTGAATGCAATTCCAATTTATTTTGGAGCTTGGCCAAAACATGATAAGTCTCAACCCGGGTCATGTACTATAAATCTGTAGAGACATATAGTCTCGAAACTGTAAGCCAGTTGGCAATCTGTGAACTGTAAGAGACTTTAAGTCTCGAATCATGTATTATATCTGTGGAGACATGTAGTCTCAAATCATATCATGTAACTGTAAGAGAACTTAATCATGTTGGCAAAGTTTGCCTTTTAAGTCGATAATGCAAACGATATATATCCATTCAATCTTTAGTCAAACTATGCATATGAACTATAACTGCAGCTATAACTATAACTGTGAATCAGATCATGTCCATCAAACTATGCATTTGAACTATAACTGTAACTATAAATCAGATCATGTCCATATTTGGTTAAGAACAAGCCAAATCATATACACTATGCACAATAAATGGTAAGCCATGTCTGTTAGGATCACACCATATTCTAATTATTTGACTATAGCAAATTCACAAGTAGTTCAAATATCATACATGTGTCACTTGTAAGCAATACCAGATGTCTCATGTATTTGCACAGTTAGTAATCAAATCATTCCATGTAATCATATTTATTCACAAATCAAGACAAACTATCAAAGTCGTCACATTTCATATCACATAGCAAACAAGTGGAGATACCTCCAATTTCCACTCACATGTGCCTCTGATGTACATGTCAATTACTGAGGACTTCTAGTTCCCTAATCTATGAGTATTTGGATCCTCCTAGTCTATACAATATGAAAATTACATTTATCAATATCCAATACACTTTCTTTAAAATTATAGACTAGTTCCTTAAATATAAATTCCTTTTAATTTAGTTCGTATATTCTAGTGAATGACCCGATTCTTTGAATTTAGTTAAAATATAAACCAATTGCATATATAGCCTATAAACATATGTTCTCTTTCTCTTTTTGATGTTCTATTTTACTAAGTTTTGGTTTTGGCCCTTATTGTTGAAAATTCATCAAATCGATCCTTATACTTAATGTTTTATGTTATCTCGTTAAGACAACATTTCATCTTTTCAACATATCTGGAGCTAAAGGTTTCCAAACAACTTTATGTAAATTTTCCATGAAAGTAGACATATGTAGATTCTTGTGCATATAAAGTATGAATACTAATTCAACTTATCAAGTTTGTAGGGAATTTGTGAATTCAGGCCTAATGTTGTTAGGTTTCTACTTCAGGACAGATTTGGCACCACATAGTGCTTTGACCATAATTCATCCATTCCAGCACCAAATTGAGATCTACAAATTGATTCCAACACTATACACATATCTTTCTAGTGGTATAAGCCAAGTTGTCCAATTCCATCTATACAAGGTTTAGTATCTTTATAAATTTAGACCACAGGCTGAAACAGGATAGACAAACCTAGCCTTAGTGTTTTGTTCATGGTTTCATCTATACAATTCCAAATCAAGAAGAGTTTGTTGGTTTAGAAACTAGACTCTTATATGTCAATGTAGTAATAAAAATCTAAGGAGTATTTCTTGGGTGTCAAATCCACAAGGAACGTGTCTAATTATGATCAAATAAGAAAGCAAAAGCAAATAAAAACATCAATTGTTTATTTTTGGGGTTTTGTAAATAAAAGCAAGCAAGGAATAAAACACTAGTACTCAATAGTAAGAAAATGTTAGGGTTTTCAAGATGAAACCAATGATTTAGTTGCTAAATTAATGAAAATGGGTTTTGAGAAATGGGTGTGAATGTTCTCTCTGCATGAATCACTCAAGGTCTCTCTCAAGGTCACTCGAGTCGTACCTACACTTCCTAGGAGGGTCATTTCTGTCTCACCTAACCAAGTTAAGCCCACTAGGTTCATAGAGGAATTTCATCGAACACCTTGTAGGTATGTCTATATTTCTATCCAAAACTATACAAGTTATATGCAAGTAAACCTAACCCAAGCTTCATCTATCGATTCTTCACTTGGGCTTGTTAAAAATAATATTTTGGTAGCTAAGCACAACATCATTCAATTTATAAAAGTCATAAAATCATCACAAACAATAGATCTAGCAATAAAAGCACAATTAACAATAGATTTAACAATAAAAACACAATACCTATAGTTAATCATCCATTAACTAACATCAATCCAAGGCTCTAATACCCTAACACAAAATCTAAGCTAGCATATTTACAAAGCTAGACATAAAGTAAGAAATATAAAATCCTAAACATAATTTCTAAACAAGGAAAAAGAAGATAAAAGGAAAGAATAAAGCTTCTCTCAATGGGTGATGAAAGCCTTCTTCAATCTCTTCTCTCTCCTCTTCAATGCCTTGAATCTTCCTTGAAAATTGATGAGATAACAATTCTCTTTTCTTGAATGTGTGAGTCCAAGGTTGATGAGGTGTATTTATAGTCCTCTTGGTCCCCCTCAAGCCCTAGTAACATCCTTCCAAAAATGCCCTTGCTTTGTGCCTTTGGTCCCACACTTTCTCTCTCCTCGTCACATTTTTGTCTAACTCTGCAATGCCTCACGGTCTCCTTCATGGCCGTGACTCCAGGACGTGATGGAGTCACGACCTTGAATCTTCTTCCATCATAGTCGTGACCCTTAAGTGTGATTGGATCACAACCTTGTGCCTTTATTGGTCACGGTCCTAGTTATGACCGTGACTTGCTTCTATTTGTTGGAGAGCATTGGTTGGTGATGACAACCTACTCATTACAATCATGAATGGCGACCCTGAGTGTCTCACACCAATCATCACGGGCGTGAGCATTGGCCGCGATAGAGTCATGGGTTGGACGCATGGTCATGATAGATGAGTGTGATTCAATCACGACCTAGCTTCATTTTGCTCATGGTCTCCATCATGACCATGAGCCACTATTGTTTGTTCAACTTGTGCAATGACTTGGTGCCTACGACTTGGACACCTTTTGGACCAGTTTTGCTCGTTGTTCATTTCCACTTCCTTTGCATTCTTAAATCCTTCAATCTTCATGATTTTTCTCGCGTTTTCAATCCAATTTCATGCAAATCAAATCTAGCCTACAAAACATGAGAAATATATAAGTTCAACAATAAATATTCAATTAAACAATGACAACGCTATAAATCTTTGCTTAATATATATGCAATTTTAGCATGCATCAGCTTGGCCTTAGAGTTTCTTGCTTTCAATACAATCTCATAGTTGATGAGAGAACCAATTAGAGAAATAAACTCCATCTTGTTCAAATCCTTCGATTCCATAATTGTCGTAACTATTGCATCAAATTCCCTTTACAATGGCCTCAAAATATTCTTTACATTTTCACTACCCAAAATTGGTCTACCAAGAAAATCTAGACCATTTGTAATTTCTAGAAAATGATCAAGCATGCTAGTAATGCTTTCTCCTTCCTTCATTGAGAACAACTCATAGTTGTGCAACATCATGTTAATCTTTGTCTCCTTGAGTTGAATGGTTCCTTCATGAGTCACCTCTAACATCTCCCAAATCTCCTTAGCATTTTCTCAACATGAGATTCTATTGTGCTCTTCCAGATTCAAGGAAAAATATAAGATTTGGGTTGCCTTGGAGTTTGAATGGAGTTTCTTCCAATCTTCCTCACCGAAATCTTTATAGCCATCTTCCTTCTTTGGAATTTTGGGACCTAGCACTATCACCTTCCAAAATTTAAAACCATAGGATTGAATGAAGATAGTCATTCTTTTCTTCCAAGAGTTGAAGTTAGAGCCATCAAAGAAAAGAGGATGATTTACTGCATAGCCTTCATTGTATTTTCCTACATTCAAAGCCATCTCGGATCTTTGACTCTTCGGATGTTAAGCCACTTCAAATAAGATCCCATGCTCTGATACCAACTGTAGAGTCAACTACTACACTAGAAAGACGAGTTGAATGGTGCGGTATGTATGGCTCTGAACTTTTTCAGACTCAAAACAAGTAAAGAAGAAACAACACAACGATTTATAGTGGTTCGGCCATATCTTTGCCTACGTCCACTACCTAAGCATCACCACTTAGGATTTCCACTATCTCTAAATAGAAATTACAACTTCACCTTCAAGCTAAGTGAGAAATTTTACAACTTTCTTGATTCCAATTTAAGAATAAACCAACTTAAGGATCTACCCTTCGATCCCACTCACAAACACTCTTGAAAATTGTTTTTCAAACACTTACCAACAAAAAATGAACTAGTGATACACGTAATAATGAAAGAATTAATGAAGAATAGCCTTGTATCTGTTGAATCAAGTTTTTGATTAACATAAAAACTCCTAAATTTTGATATTTTAACAAAACAATTGAAATAGTTAAGCTAAGCATGTTCCTCAACTCTCTAAATACTTTAAACAATGGTTCATGTACTTTAAACCAAGACCTATGCACATTGATCAGAGATATAGATGCATCGAGAAGTCAGAGATTGACGCTATGCGCACAAGAGCTCATGCAATACGTGTAGAACAGGTGTTATGCTCTTAGAAGCCAAATGCAACACACATAAATGTTGTGATTCAGTCAAGAAGAAAACCCAGTATCCTACTGTGCGTGTAGGAATAAGTGCAGTGCGCGTAGACGTGGTACAATCAGAAAAACAAAATGGATCAGTATATTGCTATGTGCGTTGACATAGACCTAAGCACGTAGTAACTAGCTTGGTACAATAAAAAAATCAGAGAAATTCACAAAGTCAAGCTGCGGTATGCTCTATCCCGGTTGTGTGCGCTTCAAAGAATCATGTTACTCACACAGAACAGACTTCAACGCACGTAGATGAGAAAAAATATTTGTCTGACTGAAAAACGCCAAAATCTCTTACAGGCTGTCAGAACACCAACGGGAATATTCTCTTACATGAATTCAGAAAGCATCAGAACAGTGAGTCACGAATAGAGAATCAAATCGCAGAGATGTCACAACAAAAGTGAGTTGTACTACCTGACAAATGACAGACGCTCCTCGATTTTTGAAATTTTGAATATCTTCTGACACAGTCACGAGGAAGATCAAAGACATAACCATTGAAGACTCGACTACGTACGCAACACTGAGTACAACGCACGCAACATTCAAGCTCTGCGTACACAGATAAAAGTACTATGCATATATTTACTTCTTGATATAAAACAATGGGTACTGGAAATTGGCATATGCACACAGAAGGAATATCGTTACACGTAATACTCTGATAAAACCATGAACTACGTACACAGTACACGTGGTACGCACGTAGCAATGACTGACATCATTAATCTCATTATTTTTGCATCTCTTACAACGACTGCTTTGGTATCCACAACGGCTAGTTTTTTAGGAATGCCTATAAATAGACGTTTCAAGTCATAAGGTAATAAGAACAATCCTTGAGAGTGCCTGAAAGCCTTGAAGATCTTCCCATTGCATTCTTATTTTGTTCTTGAATACTTACATACCAACTGAGCTGTAGATTTGCTATTTTATCACTAAGTTGGTTGAACAACACTGTCATTTAGTTGAGAATAGTATTGTAAT
>CAODLS012224312.1:0-11285 GCA_948243855.1 Flueggea neowawraea | reverse complement strand
TGGTATACTGTATATGTATACATATATATATATATATATTTATTTATTGGTACATATTTATATATATATAGTTTTATTTCATTTATAAATGTTTTTATAAATATTTTAAATAAATAATTTGATAAGTCGGGTAGTATATCTGAATACAGAGGCTTGTGTGGGATGCATCGGGCTTCCACAGATGGTCTGCCTCGTACACCGGTCACGGGCCCGACTATGGGTCGTCGCAGACTCGCCTTGCCAAGCTCATCAACTCGCATAGTCCATCACCAACTTGCCTCGTCGAGCTCACCAACTCACAGAGTCCTTCATCACCAACTCTCCTTGCGAAGTTCACCACCCTGCGGACTTAATCATCTCCACTCCACTTCGCGGAGTTCATTAACTTGAGGAGTCCACCTGTTTAAGGAGTTCACCAACTAACATAGTCGACCAGCTCAAGTAGTTCACGAACTCGCGGTGTTCAGCTGTTCGATAAGTCCACTGCCTCATGAGGTTCATCATCTCTTCCCCCCTTTGCGGAGTTAACCATCTTCCGGTGAAGTTTACTCACCAAATGAGTTTCAGAATCTTTAGCCCACCTCTTGGAGTTTACCTCCTCAGGAGGTTCAACATTTCCTTAGAAATTTTACCTTCTTAGGAGGTTCAACATTTCCTCAGGAATTTCACCTCATCGGGAGGTTCATCATTTTCTCGAAAGTTTATCATTTCAACTCCATTTTGTAAAGATCATCATCTTCATCATACTGATGTTTGTCATCAACTTCACCTCGTGGAGTTCATCGCATGTGTTCATGACAATACCACTTAGGGTTTCACTTTCCACACGTCTTAGCGAGTAAGCTGTCACGTACGTTCATAACAACACCATATGGGGTTTCACTTGCCACACGTCTTAGTGTTTTATCATTAGTCAATGCCCAATTTTTCTGCGAGCTTGATGACTATGTGCAATGTTCAATTTTCCATTATGTGTGTTCTACAATAAGTGCCCAATTTTTCGCAAGTTTTGTGCTCTATTGCCATATCGTAGTCTATCTTTTCATTACATGTTTTCATAGTGAGATCTTAGTTTCCCGCAAGCTTTTCTACTCACTTTGCATATTTGTTACGTGAGAGCTAGATTTCTCGCAATCTTTTCTACTCACTACGCGCATTTGTCACGTTAGAGCCCGATTACTGAAAAGCTTTTCTACTCACTACGTGCATTCATCACGTGACAGCCCGATTACTCGTAATCTTTTCTACTCATGATTTAGTTGTTTACTCACAATCTTTTCTACTCACGTTATATTCCAGTGGTTTCAAGATGGTTCTTGTGCGTTGATGGTGAGGAGCTTATGCTCAGACTCATCCCATGATCTAGCACTTTTGGTTACATAAGCTTGTTTTCCTACAGAATCTTTTTGTTACCTACAGCTAAGCACTTGGCTTTCCTCGACTTGTTCTTTACTCACAAAAGAAATTATTTACGCAAAAAAGAAGACATTCTATTTAGTCAGAATAACAAGTTACACAAGAGAAATATAACAAAACTTAAATGATTAAACTTCTTATCACCATCAAAAGCACACTCAACAATCAAAGCTGAATATTTCAAGTGGTGGCGTGCTTAGTTGGTCTTATGCTGATCCACCTTTTCAAGCGCCATTCCTTTCTTGTTGCCTTGATTCACCGTTTGGCTCAAATCTAGATGTTCCAGCATCAACATATTGGTCTAAGTGTCCACCTCGAAATAAGTTCTCAATTTTATTTTTTAGTTCTCGACAATTTTCTGTCGAGTGTCCACTTGCATCATGGTACTTGCAGTAGGCGTCCATATCCCTTCCCAAAGGTTTGTCAATCTTTGGGGGAAATCTAATAAGTTTGGATCCCTCTATCACCGCCAAGATTGTAGACCTTGACTCACTCAACGACGTGCACTTCTCGAAGCTTGGACTAAATTGTGCTTCATAGTCTCCCGACTTCTCCTTCTTCCTACTCGACTCGTCCTCAACCTCTCTTTCCTTCCTCTTATTTTCTTTATCCTCTTTAGTTCCTACAATCTTCATGACCTCAACCTGCAAGATGTATTTGTTGGCTCAGACAAAGAGATCGACTAAAGTTTTCGGTTGGTCTAGGGACAACGACTCATGGAGTTGGATCGATCGTGTCCCTTGAAGCATTGCAGCCACAACCATTCCAGGTTGCAAGTCACGAACTTCTAAAGTGGAATTTCTGAATCTATCCACATACTGCAGCATAGTCTCCTTGTCGTTTTGCCTTAGGCTCAACAGATACACGTCATCATTCTTTCGTTTGCTATTTATGATGAAGGCATTAATAAACTCCTTCCACAACTGCTCGAAGAAGGAAATAGATGCCTTCTTTAGTCCGTTGAACCATGATCGAGCATGGTCTTTCATTGTGATTAGGAATGCATGGCACATAATAGCATTCTCCCATCCATGGAGAATCATGATGGCCTCATAGTTTTTCACGTGCTCATGCAGATCTTTCTTTCCTGAGAAAGTCTACAATTGGGGCATCTTGAACTTTGAAGGAAGGCTTTCCCATGACTCCCTTTGTGAATGATGCATTGGCTCTTTGTTGCTCTTCCTCTACAGGAACCAACCTTTTCTTCTCGAGGACTTCCTCAATCATCCTCTTCATGTCTGTTGCTTCTCAAACATTCATCGAGAATCGGGGCTCTACTTAAGCCCTTTTTGGAGGAACCCTATGCTCTCCTCTGCAGGTGCTTTCCACTACCTCCTAGTAGTTTTCCCTTATAGCATTGACCTAAGCATTAGGAATAAGAACATGTACTAGAACATCAAAGCGCTCTTGGCAGGGTGGAGGATTTAGCTGCTCGAGCACTTATGCAGGTTGGTGATGACTTTGTTGAGGACCATCACACTTTTTTGGGACTCCTCCACTCTGAACACTTTGTGCATAAGCATGCAATATCGCGCGAGAGTTGTGCCTGAGGAAGAAGCCACTAGAGCAAAGTCACCATCTCACCCAAAACCTTTTGGTTCTCCTCATTCTGCTTTTTAAGTGCTTCATAGTTAGCAAGCAAAATGGTGGGGATGGCAGTTCCTAAGGTTCTCGCTCCAGCACCAACTCTCTTTGCATCCTTCTCAGGACACCCAACCTGGCTTGAAGGTGTTTACACCATAATGAAATGAGTAGGTGGTGGTTGGTGAAATTTTGGAGTGTCTACGAGCAAGGCTTTTCATTCAGTTTTTCACAGACGACGTTAATTGTTGTTGCCTAAAAAATGAATAGCAATAATGAAGATAACTTGAACAATTGGGAATCGTGAACGTCGCCTCATGACCTGAAAATATAGAACACGAGGAGGTCGGGATGCTCCCTGAGAGAGTCTCCGACATTCAAGTTAGTAGAGAATTTTGGCAGAGTATCAGTAGGTGTGGAGAATAGAGCATCCCCTCACCAGTTGGTCTTCATGCCTATTTATAGAATAGCAATTGAATTAGAATTAATACCACATAATGTTTCATCTTAATATCACTTGTAACGTTTCCATTATAACCTGAAATTAAACATACTTAATGAGCCATTTACTATGTCTCATTAGTGGTAAAGAAAAAGGCCATAGTATTGAATGGTCCATTAATAATTGAGACTGAAACTCTAAAAACCATAATCATTACATTGTTATAATATAGTGATTATGTTTTTGAGCCTACACAAAAGAGAACTTAGAAACCTCCTTTTCTAAGAACCAGATAAAAAAAAAAAAGAGAATTGAACTACACAAAAGAAAAATATATCAAATTGTTTGAAGGACAATAACCTACCGGCAAAGAGGCCCAAAATTGGTTGTGGCATGTATTTGAGCTTCGAAATGATCAACTAGTGTTGCATCACCAGATGATATCCAAAAAGAAAATTCTCATGAAAGTAGAGAAAAGAAGATGCCCTTCAAATCGTTTCTTTGGTTAATCCTTATTGGGATAACTCCCAAATCCCCCATTGGTTAGGACTCGAATGGCTTGAGCTTCAGCATCTTTGTATAACTATACTTGAACTCGAATGGCTTACCGTCAATGATGTAAGCTTTTGCAGAGTTTACAAATTTGTTAATAACTTTCATAGACTTTATTTTAAAAGATTTTTGCAGAGTTTATAATTTCTCAATGACTTTCATAAATTTTATTTTAAAATACTTTTATAGAGTTTATAAATTTGTCAATGACTTTTATAAATTTTATTTTAAAAGACTTTTATAACAATTAAATTTTTTACTTTATCACTATTAAATAAAAAAATACTTCAAAGTTGTTTTAAGCTAATACACTTTTTTTTATAGCTTAAAATAAATAACTAAAATATTCATTTGACAAATTAAACATAAAAAATGTAAAAATATAATTTATTTATACCAAAAAGTCTCATTAACTCCAAATTACTAAATTGAAAACAATGATAAAAAAAATTAATGTTCATTTTTATTCACACGCTCAACATCATTCCACATATTATTAGCTATAGTATTTCTCCATTCATTGGATATATTTCTTTGTTGTTCCTCTCTCTAAACAAATGGTTCAAAATTTTCTTCTTGATTAACTATTATAGGTGAAGATGATAAAGTTTCATTATCTATTTCAACTAGAAATTCATCTGAAAGGCGCTCCTTTCGAAAAAGTTGTACAAACTCGCATATGCTAACACTAGCTATGCTTGTATGCTATATGGAAATGGAGGAGCTGTTTTAAAAATTGTAAACCGCAATTTGAAGATACCAAATAATCTCTCAAGTGCATTCCTCAAAGAAGCATGACTAAGATTGAATAATTCATTTGCATTTTCATGATAATGACATTGGCCATGAAAATCTTAAAGATGATAACGAACACTTCGAAAAGGAGGTAAAAATTAAAGTCAATTTGGAAATCCACAATCCACTAGAAAATATTTACCTAATATTTTACATGATAAACTAAAATAATAAACATAAAAAGTAGATAATAAATTAAAATAACAAGAAATAGAAAAAATGTACCTTGTGGCATTTTAAGTCCATTTTTCTTTGTTAAAGCATTATTTAAAATTTTTGAATCATATGCAAATCCTTCTCACCCAATAAGAGAATAACTATTCCAAGTATAATCATAATTTCATAGGTCATGTCACCACTTTTTTTTGGTCATGTCATTGATGTGTTTTTTTTTGCATGAAATGCACCAACAGTGGACTCCACTTGTTTAAATAATTTTTTTTTTATTTTTTTCCTTTTTTGGTTTTTTCTTTCATTTCTTTTTTAATGACCGTTTGGTCTTTTTTTTTTCCTCTAATTTTTTTCAATATAGATTTCAATGAAAATTAATTTTTATTTTTTATTTTTTTCAGTACACAATAAAAAATATTATTTTAAAATTTAATTAAATAATTTATTTAATAAACATATTTGTTACTATTTATGTGAAATAAATATTAAATCACAAAAATATTTATGTAAAATAATTGTATTTGTTACTATTTATATATTATAAATAAATTAAATAATGAGTGAAATAATCGTGAGTCTCATAGTAGAGTATAATGATAGTTTAAGGATTAAAGAGAAAGAGTATAATGAGTGAAAGTTTAATGAATTATTGATGTGACAGTTCATAAAAATCTGAACGGGTATAATGCATTAGAAATGCTCTAAGCACATACATGAATTCCAAATCAAAGTTACAAGCTGCTAAAATATTTTGCGAAGTCACTCCACGACGATTTCGATAGCTACTAGTATCACGTCCGCGTCCAATTACCATTGCAAGAATATGGGTACCATCAATAGATCCAATACAATCCCAAATGAATATGAATAAATATATAATTAATAGAACAAAAATTTTACAAAAAAAGTAGTGAAAATGGCAATAATAAAGTACTATAACAAAATATAATAAACTTACTTTAAAATAAAGATAAAATCTTGTACTTTCTTTAATTTTTTATTGGATTGAGGAACTTGATTTTGTGATCGTCTGCAATTTTATTTAATACTTTCAAGATTTTATTGAAACTTTGGCTAGTAGTGAAATGCGATCAGCCAAATGTTTTTCGAATTAAACAATATTTGGAATTTTGACCTACGATCAGTAGAAAGGTTGCAAGCATTTCTTTAATACAAATAAACCTTGTATCCTGTAAGAGTGTTTTTTCTCTAATAATAATGCATAGTTTGAGAAACACACTAGGATACATTTTATACAACTGACAAAATTCTACTAGATCTTCATTGAGAATTTTATGTATATGATCATACCCGTCTAAAGTTATTGGTTGCCTAAATAAAGGGTATTGAATACGATTTTGGGACATACTAGTCATAAGCTCATTCAACACGCAAACAATTGCTTGAATTGTCACCAATAAGTGCTTAAACGGTTCATACCATTCTTCTTCGATTTCTTTTTCTTCTTTCATTTCTTCCTCTATTTTTTGGTTATCCACTTTATCATCGTTATTTATGTTTAAGATATGTAAATATAATGACCTAAAGAAAGACAATAAACCTATGTGTAAATGATTATTAAAAAGTTATAAAATAAATATATCTTAGAAAATATAATTTGTTATTTTTTTTTGTTTGTATCTCCCATTATAATATTACTTTATTGTACATACAATATATAACAAATAAATATAAATATCCCCTAATCTAAGTACTTAACAAATAATTAAATAATAACTAGCTTGGTAAATATATCAAAACAGGAAAAGATTGCAATGCAATTGACAAACGATGTAACATAACTGAGAAAATATATCAAAACAGGAAAAGATTTACTTTTTGTCCAGCTATGCTTGAATACAATGCAAGCAAGGATTTTTTCATGCATTTGTATATGCATAGGCAATGAACTAACAGCTACCATTTATTTTGAATGCAAAAGATGAAAATGGAAACGGTTTACAGAGAACTCTAAACCATGTTGCAGGCGATGATTTAAATCCGTGCAACTCCAAAAGACTATAGTGCAACTACAGGGAGTCGCAATGAACTAATTTGCATCAACCAAATATACAGTAAACATTTCTCTTCAAAAAAAATACAGTAAAAACATTAATGTGCCGTTTGGCATGGAATTGGGCCTGAAATTTCAGAATTGGACCAATTGAATTCCATTTCTAGTGTTTGGCTGACAGAAATAATTTCCAATTCCAATGTGGGAATTACGCCATGTCTCATCTTTTCTGAACATATTACAATAATATGGCAGTTTCTAAAAGAATGACGACGTAATAAAACTATTTACATTTATAAACATAGTCTCATTCTATTTGCTGGAATAAATAAATTGACATATAGAAGAGAAGTCACCTTTCCTCATTTTTAGTTATCTGTGAGAAGCGGACTCTTATTACTTATTATCCACTTAGTTATTTAAAAAAAATTAAATGGATGTTTATCACTATTTTCATTACGTTTAGTTGGGTGACTTAGTGTAGGGTTTTGCTTTCAGTGCCGATCTCTTTTGATTGCGAAGATTTTCAGTGGGGGTTTTGTGGGTTTTGCTTACAGTGCCGACCTTAGAGTGCCGACATCTCTTGCTTGCGAAGATTTCATTGTGGGTTTTTTTTTTTCTTTTCTTCAAGTTTCTGAAACTCTTAATCTTCTTTTGTCATCAACCATTTGGGTGGATTTTTTTTGTGGGTTTTCTTAAGGCATTGGATGCGTGTTGCTTGCAAATTTGGGTTAGGTTTTTGAATTTTTGTTAGCTCTTTAAGGAATCGTGGGTGTTTCATGGGTGAGGTGTATCATGCTTATGGTGTATTTCATTTATTTAATTAAGTTAATATAAAGAAGTATTTTTTTTAAAAAAAAAGACAGGCTAGGGATTGATAATCTCGGTTGATAACCTATATTGTTATTGCGGAGAGCCTGCGGTGCTGCGGTTTTCTACCACCACTTGACAACACAGGACGTCGTTTTCTTGGTTGTAAGAAGTTTGGGGTAAGTGGGTTTTCTGGTTTAGGTGTGTGTTGAAATGTTGATCCTCTCAACACATATAAATTAGGTGGTGATCCTCTCAACACATAACCTAATGTACTTGTATAATCTGCAGTAGAAGAAAAAAATTATTGGCACAAACCTGTGGGCAGTGACGTTGTATATTGAACACCGACAAAAAAACCATAAAAACCATAAAAATTTTTGTATCAGAAGCAACAAAAATTATTGTCAAATATGCATGTATATTGAACACCGACAAAAAAACCATAAAAATCGCAGATATATTGATATATATGCTAGAATTTGGTATGTACCATAATTGCTCCCTTATCAATTGAAAAACCTGATTATCACAAGCAAGTTTCATACTTTATGGAATTTTTTCTTTCTTTAATTAGAATAGAAATATTTTTTTTTCTAAAAGTCAGAATTTGTGGTTCCATCCCAACATATTCACCAACACACCAATGACAATTATAATTACGAGTGGCCTTTACTATGCACTAAGTTTTCTTCCAAAAACATATACAAACCAACAGTCTAAGAATTGTTAACTTTTGTCTGTCGCTCATAAAACAAATTTCATGGTTATTGACGATATTGAGATCGTCCCCCAGCAGTCTAAGAAACCAGGTTCACGTTTCTCGATTCTCCACTTTAACAACTGCCCTTGAAATGGGGAAGATGCAGTCATTAGGGTCTCTACCAATAGCCGCCAATAATTGACCTCCGTATGTCCCTTGAAGCCAGCAACTGTCAACACAAACAATATGCCTTAGATATTTTTTAAATGTTTCTTTAAGAGGGCTCAAACAAACACAATAACCCTTAAAATGGCTCCATTCCCTCCATAGCTTAACTGTTGATCCTGGATTAGTTTGTTTAACATCCGCTCCGTACCTAACCAACTTTGTGTACTGTCTGTGCTCTTCTCCATATATCTTTATGAGACATTTTCTCTTAGCCCGCCGAGCTTTGCAAGGAAGAATCTTTTAACCTGTGTCATCAAGAGCCTTTGCAACAAAACCCTCTTCTTACCGACTTGGATCAGCCCTAAAGCGATCAATGTATTTGTTTGCCAACCACTCTGAAGTCATGTGAAAATTCTGGAACACCATTCCTCATGAATTTCTTATTTTCAAAGTCTTTATTTGGAGCATTGGATCATCTCTACTTACTTTGGAGGCCCAAATAAAAAAAGAGCACTTCTTCTTTGATTTCTTCTCGGAGTAACACCTAGCGTTGCATCATTGCTTGTCATTAGTTGGAAAATACAACTAAAACCGGTTCATAATACCCCAAATTTTTGTTGCCTCTTTGAATTCCTTGAAACTACCAAAACACATTCCAACTTGGAAATTAGGTTTGTATCTCTCCCGCTCAATGTTAAACTCCGGGCCCCTCTTCTTTTTCTTTTTTTGCAGCCCATGTATCATCCTCAGAAGATTCACCTGAAAACAACTCGTCATCATCTTCATATTCGGAATCATCAAAGTAGTCTGCTTTAGGTACTTCAAATAAGTTTGATGGAGGGTCATTCTGTACATTTAGAGGTCAGCCAGTGCTGTGGGTTTTCACAACATTTTCATAATCCTCATCATCTGCAGCAATGTTGTAATCTTCATCAAAAAAATCATCATCATCTCCAGCTGTAGTTCCATCTTCATTTTTTCATTAACACTATCCAAAGCATCCTCATCATCAATGAATTCTTTCCCAGATTCACGACGGTCCGACATTGAAGGTTTCTTATTGGGATTTTTTTTAGAACCATGATCCGAATCATCTTTCGATTCATAGAAGAATAGCCTCTTGCTACATGATGGGGTTGTTTTCTCACGACTAGTTGACCATGCTCTTCTTCGACACATGCCCACCGACTCATCAATAGATTGAACAAATTCATTTCAGTCATTAATCTTTGCACGAATGTCATCAATATGACGACCAAATTCAATGAACTCTTCATCAGACTCATCTTCAAGATGTTTCACATATATGTCAACCGATATATCGATTGCAGCTTGGTTCACCAATTCACGGAAGTCCATATCCGTGTCCAAAAGCTGAACTTTGTTCCAGTGCTCATATGCATGCTTCCAATAGTAAGTCACACAGCCGGTGCACCCAACCCTTACAGCCCATTCATTCAAATGCTCAAATGTGATATTGTCGAGATGGCACCAATCAAATTGCTCCAAATTTCTGCCACTGTATCTCTGCACAAACATCTCCCCATTTATCCACAACCTAATTGTGAAGTAACCTCTAGAAGGTTCTGCAAAAAAAAAAACAACAAAATTAAGAAGGTATTTTAGTAGCAATAAAAAACATCAAATTCATTCCAACCCAAGTTTCAAAAATAAAAGGAATTTACGTATAAAAACAACGTCGTTTGTAACAAAACTGTGAAAAATTTTGAAAACCAAGAAACCCTAAATCGTGTTTAATTTATATGTTTATCAAAACCGAGAAAACCTAACCCATGTTTAATTAAAAAAAAAAAGACAATCTTCCATACTAAAATAAGTAACCTGATACCCAATTGCAAAGAAAAATCGAGAAACCCTAAACCACTTCTTGTCAAATATATATATATGCATGGAATCGAGGACTTACCATAACTTGGGGGACCACATCCTTCTACTCTTCCACAAGGTGAATAAATTTCCACCATTTTGGGTGTCTTTATCCTAAGTGGACCCAAAATCAGTGTGTAATCGGCTCATCTAGGGTTTGGACCACAAAATTTCTGTTTGTTGGTCCCTCTTCCTCAGCCTTTTTTGACAATGAGAAAGAACAAAGCGCTTCGAAACTGACGACGGAAAACAAGAAACTGTACAAAGAAATGCAGATCAGTGACGAGGGAGAAGAAAGAAAAAAATGAAAGGGAAAGTTACTAGTTCAGGGAAGTGCAAAAGTCTAAGTGCTTGTTTCTTTTGATTGGGATCCCACCCGACTTTTTCTACTCCCTCACAGGTTGTAATTTTATTTTTAACTAGTGTTAGACCAGAGCGATGCCCTGGAATACTATTAGTACATTTTTTCCTTATAAATATTCAAAATTTTATAGTTCAAAAGTTGTTTATCATTAAAACAAAATAATACAAATTGCACGAATGTAATGATCATATAGTTTTAAATAATATCATATTAAATTTTGGAAAACTTCTTTGTAAACAATGGTAAGATAAAAATTTGAAGAATTGTTATCTTTGTCACATATCAGAATCTTTAATTCAGATCTGCTTGTAACTCTTGAAACGACAACATACATCTGCCCATGGGTGAAAACAGGTAGAGACAGATATAATCCAACGTGCGA
>CAODLS012224092.1:0-12471 GCA_948243855.1 Flueggea neowawraea | reverse complement strand
AATAAAATGGCTCCATACAGGAAAATATGCCCCTTGAAGAAGTTCTTGATCATCTTAAATGTACAAGAGGGGGACTGACAGCTGATGCAGTTCAAGAGCGGTTGAGTTTATTCGGATATAACAAACTCGAAGAGAAAAAGGTGAGTAACAAACTATGCATTTTGCATCATTTGCATTTCAATCTTGCTTTATCTTTTATAATACTACTTGATGGATTGATTAATTTGATTGTTCTTTGGCTGGAAAGTAAAATACTGAAGTTTTTGGGCTTTATGTGGAATCCTCTGTCATGGGTCATGGAAGCTGCAGCTATCATGGCCATTGCACTCGCACATGGAGAGGTATGTCTATATCCTTTCATCTTATTCTTATATTTTTTAGAGAGAAAGCTAGCGATTTCATAGTATCAGTTCTTGTCAATGATGATGAGAATAACGGCATATGGTGGTTAAAATATGAGATATGTGCCTAATTTTATAATAGTTTATATGCTGATGCAAGCTGACAGGATTTGTTATTTTCCAAAGTGTAAGATAAGTTGAAAACTACATGAATGTTTGATGAAAAAGGTGGTGACAGTACAACCTTCTTGTTGCAGGGCAAACCTGCTGACTATCATGATTTTGTTGGCATCTTGATCTTACTAATAATCAATTCTACCATCATTTTTATAGAGGAAAACAATGCCGGCAATGCCGCTGCTGCTCTCATGGCTCGACTGGCCCCAAAAGCAAAGGTTCCGGGAAGCTAAAACTGTCACTGATTTGATGTTTATATTACAGAAGCTTCTTATTGTTTTTTTTTTTATCAGTGAAGGTTCTTATTGTTTGAACCATAAATTTTTGATGTTTTAAATGCCTTTTTCCAGGTCCTACGTGATGGCAAATGGAAAGAGGAAGAAGCTTCAGTGTTAGTTCCTGGAGATATTGTCAGTATTAAACTCGGTGACATTATTCCAGCTGATGCACGGCTTCTGGAAGGAGATCCTCTAAAGATTGATCAGGTAATTATTCATATCCACAGAATAAGCTCAGTATATACTTTTCAGTTTAACATTCTTAAAGTTCGAGTTCAAATGATTTTCCCTGCAAAGAAAATTCTCGTTTATTATCAGTAGGATATTCTTCTGGTTATAATGTGTTTAATTGCCATCTGCCGTCTGCTCTAACCGGAGAATCACTTCCGGTAACAAAGAATCCCGGTGATGGATTTTACTCAGGTTCAACGTGCAAGCAGGGTGAGATTGAGGCAGTAGTAATTGCAACAGGAGTTCACACCTTTTTCGGGAAGGCAGCTCATCTGGTCGAGAATACTACTCATGTTGGCCATTTCCAGAAGGTTTAGTTTAAACTGATCCAATTGAAATATATGAGACTGCTCATGCAATATTTGGACCTCTTTGACAGAGGAAATCACATAATAACGCCTGTTATTTTTTCGCAAAGAGGAATGCCATGCTGCTAAATTGGTCTAATGCTTGCAGGTTTTAACAGCAATCGGAAACTTCTGCATTTGCTCCATAGCAGTTGGGATGCTCATTGAAATCATTGTCATCTATGGAATTCAAAATAGGAAGTACCGTGTTGGCATCGATAACCTGCTTGTATTGCTGATTGGTGGGATACCTATTGCAATGCCAACTGTTCTCTCAGTTACAATGGCAATTGGTTCGCATCGTTTATCTCAACAAGTAGGTGAAAATACATGCAGATTTAGATGATTCACGAGATAAATATCTTCTGAATTAAATAATATTTTCACTGCAAATGAGGCTACATACAAAGTCCATGTTTAATGTCTATGTTTATGCAGGGTGCCATAACAAAGAGAATGACTGCTATTGAGGAAATGGCAGGAATGGATGTGCTTTGCAGTGATAAAACAGGAACATTGACACTTAACAGGCTTACAGTTGACAAAAATATGATAGAGGTAAAATGGACAGTTTTATTCCCTTTCTTTCAATTAGATATTATGTCATTCATTGTTCAAGTTACAATTCTGCTGACCATTATTGATGTCATTGCAGGTTTTCGCCACTGGTGTCAACAAGGATATGGTTGTCCTTATGGCTGCAAGGGCATCAAGGTTAGAGAACCAAGATGCTATTGACGCTGCAATTGTTGCAATGTTGGCAGATCCTAAGGAGGTACTTGATCGATGCTCAACTGCTAGTCAACTGCATAAATTCCTTGAATAAGAAAGTTTTTGAACCAAAAGTTTTGCTGTATCAGCTAATTTAGTTGCTTCTTTTTACCATGAACATTGTCTAAACTACTAACTTCTTCTGAACTACGTTGGAAGGCACGCGCTGGTATCCAAGAGGTTCACTTTCTTCCATTCAATCCAACAGACAAAAGAACAGCTCTTACATACTTGGATGCTACCGGTAAAATGCATAGAGTCAGCAAAGGTGCACCGGAGCAGGTAGAACATAAACCATTAGCGCGATTTGGCTGATGAAATACAGATGATGAGTGATCTTGTTTGTTTTAATTACGCCTTGTAGATTCTTCATATGGCACATAATAAATCAGAAATAGAGAGAAGGATGCATGCAATAATTGACAAATTTGCAGAACGCGGGCTAAGATCCCTTGCTGTTGCTCGACAGGTGATTTATCAATGAAGTCTTCATTTTCTGTAAGCTGCATACTTGCCTACAAGCACTTCCTGAAACATTATGCTTCATTTGCTCTAGGAAGTACCTGCTGGTACTAAAGATAGTCCAGGTGGACCGTGGGAATTCGTTGGTCTTCTCCCACTCTTTGACCCTCCTCGCCATGACAGTGCTGAGACAATCAGGAGAGCTCTGGATCTAGGAGTTAGTGTTAAAATGATCACAGGTTTGAGCCACTGCTATCGTCATTTCCCGGTTCAGCTAATTTTCCATTTATTGGCATCTCTGCAAATTTTATATATGTAGTAACTAGGAATGTACTTCATTTCTTGTTTATAGATGATTCAATCTAATAAAAGATCATAATTTCAGGTGACCAACTTGCAATTGCCAAGGAAACAGGAAGGAGGCTTGGAATGGGAACTAATATGTATCCATCTTCTTCTCTGCTCGGCGACTCCAAGGATGAGGCTGCTTCAGCTCTTCCGCTTGACGAGCTCATTGAAAAAGCTGATGGCTTTGGTGGTGTCTTTCCTGGTACAACTCTCAATCCAAATTTGTTAAATCCGAAGAACCTGGAAAAGTACTTGTGGCTAGTTGTCTGATCAAAATTTCATGGCTATTTCATCTGCAGAACATAAATATGAGATTGTCAAGAGACTGCAAGCTAGAAAGCACATATGTGGAATGACTGGTGATGGAGTCAACGATGCTCCTGCCTTGAAGAAGGCTGATATAGGAATTGCTGTTGCAGATTCCACAGATGCTGCTCGTAGTGCCTCTGACATAGTTCTCACAGAACCGGGTTTGAGTGTAATCATTAGCGCTGTCTTGACAAGCCGTGCAATCTTCCAGAGAATGAAAAATTACACGGTAAACTTACAATAAGCTTAAATACTCAAGATGTGATCAATCTCTCGGAAAAAGCTTCAACTGCAAAGCTAAAACTTTCCTTTTTTGTCTGCCAGATATATGCGGTGTCTATCACTATACGTATTGTGGTAAGCTTCTCATGAAAATTGAAAATGGCTTGTAAAATGTATCATTCTGCTATTGGACTTGTCTAAACAGAAAGCGGTGTTGTGTAACAGCTGGGTTTTATGCTGCTAACATGCTTTTGGAAATTCGACTTCCCGCCATTCATGGTTCTCGTCATTGCCATTCTCAATGACGGTCAGGATTTTCTAGTTTCTCCTCCTTTTAATTCATTAGAACTCTTCTATTTTTGCTTTTCTTGCGTCAAGTAGTAATCCTTCTCTGGTTTTTTGTGACTCTCTTAACTTCAGGTACTATCATGACAATATCCAAAGACAAAGTCAAGCCTTCAGCTCTCCCTGACAGTTGGAAGCTCAGTGAAATTTTTACCACCGGTATTGTCCTTGGTGGTTACCTGGCTATAATGACCGTCATATTTTTCTGGGCAGCTTATGAAACCAACTTCTTCCCGGTAAATGTTATGTTTATTCTTTCTCCTTCTGAACAACTCTTTCCTGGAAAATGGCACATGATCTAATAAACGAGTACAAGCTCATGTCATGAGGCAATTTCTTGATCTTATCTGTGTTTTATTCTCCTTGCAGCATCATTTCCACATAAGGAATTTCAACCAGCACCATTATAACATGTCAGACGGGACAGTTTCCGATCAACTTCAGGAACAACTGGCCTCTGCAATATATCTTCAAGTCAGCACCATCAGCCAGGCCTTGATATTTGTTACCAGGTCCAGGGGTTGGTCATTTTCAGAGCGTCCAGGCCTTTTACTTGTTGCTGCCTTCATCATTGCCCAACTGGTACTTGTTCTGAGTCCTCCAATGCAGTAATTCTTAGTCTTCCGTGTAGTTACACACTCATGCTGCTTGCAGGTTGCGACTGTGATATCTGCACATGCAAACTGGAATTTTGCTGGAATCAGAAGCATTGGTTGGGGCTGGACTGGTGTGATTTGGTTGTACAACATTCTGACTTACCTCCTTCTTGATCCGATCAAATTCGCCGTCAGATATGCACTCAGTGGAAAAGCCTGGAATCTTGTAGTGGACAAAAGGGTAAGTAATGCATCGCAAATTCTCCTTACAATGTCAATGCCTTCAGGATTCTAACCTCTAAACATTTCGCCATTCTTTGCAATCTGGTAGACTGCATTTACGAGCAAAAAGGACTTCGGCAAGGAAGCTCGTGAAGCTGCGTGGGCAAGAGAGCAAAGAACACTACATGGATTGCAGTCAGCTGAAACAAAACGGTTCACTGAGAGGAGCTCTTTTGAGGGCATTAGTTTCATGGCAGAAGAAGCCAGAAGGCGTGCAGAGATTGCCAGGTCAGTCTAGCTAAAATCTATGTCAGATAGTTGTTAATGATGAAGGGGAGCCTTAGAGTTGCGGCCACGAGATATAGTAGCTCTCGCTCATACGAGTCTGAACTTTCGACTGATTCAGTATCACTAGATTACGACCGTGATATTCTTATGTCCGAACAATACTATTATGTTCGAATTCGGCCTCCAATATCACTAGAATACAAGCTTAATAGCGGTACAACTACATTGCCTAATAGAGAGTTAATTAAATTCCTACTTGATTGTGCAGGATGAGGGAGCTTCACACTCTAAAGGGGAAGGTTGAATCATTTGCAAAGCTGAGGGGCTTGGATATTGATGCCATGAACCAGAACTACACTGTTTAGATTGTTTTGCTTCGGCTGTTCATTCACTTTGTTTAATCTGTTCACAGGACGTCATATCGAGTTTTTTTCACTGCGCAAGCTTTTAAATTTTCAATGATTAATTACACATTAAAATGAAATATAATCAAAATTTTCTTTTTTTCCCTTTGTCTGAGTTCAAGCTTACTTTTCCCTTTAACGTGGTCGTTTGACATCATAATATTTAACATATAGTATTTTTTAATGATTGATAATAAATAAATAGTAAAAAAATAAAAAAAAATGATATATTTTTTAATAAAATGCTATATATTCATGAAAAAATACTAAATGTTGCGGTGTCCAAATGAGTTCAATATCTTACCAAAAAGAATGTATTTAAAAATTAACAGAGTAAACAACCGGATAAACTATATAACTTCAACTAATATTATTTATTTCATATGTAAACTTAGATTAACATATACATACATATATATATGATTAGAACACTGAAAAAAATTAAGAATTAATATTTATCCGCAAAATATAATATACTTTATTAAAAATAAATCTAGGCAGTAATCCCATAAGATGTATTTCTCAAATAAAAGAAAAGCAAAAAACACTTCTATATAGTTTAATCAGGCCCAAATTAGTAAAAGCACACAAAATACAAAATTCAAAAAACGCGAGAGTGGAACGACAACGTTTCGTTTCAGTAAGGGATCAATGCTACTGCAACACCAACGGCAACAGCAGGAGCAGCTTCAATGGCGTCCAGTAGACAGACAATGCCTCCACTATCTCCAACAAACCAAGACAAAAGCAAGTCTTTTAGAACTCCATGCATTCATTTTGCGACATGAAGTCGAAGCCAACCTCAATGTTGTCTCCAAATTCATCATGACTTGCGCTTCTCTGGCACTCACTGCGCACGCTCGCAAAATGTTCGACAATACGCCCCACAGAGACGACACGTTTCTTTGCAACTCCGTGATCCAGTCCCATCTGGGTAATCGTCAATTCGCTGAATCTTTCTCTCTTTACAAAGATCTTAAAAAAGAAACGCGTTTCGTTCCTGATAGCTTCACGTCTACTTCGTTGGCGAAGTGTTGTGGATTGAGAATGAATGGTTGGGAAGGTTTGGAGATACATAATGAGGTTGTGAAAACTGGGTTTGGTTTGGGTATGTTTGTTTCCACTGCGTTGGTCGATATGTATGCAAAGTTTGGGGATTTGGGTTCGTCCATTAAAGTGTTTGATGAAATGCCTGACAGAAGTTTAGTTTCATGGACCGCTCTCATTGGTGGATATGTGAGGTCTGGAGACATGAGGAATGCTGAAATGATTTTTGATCGGATGGTTGAAAAGGATTCTGCTGTGTATAATCTGATCATTGATGGTTATCTTAAAGTGGGAAATATGGAATCGGCTCGAAGTTTGTTCGATAGGATGCCAGATAGGAATGTGATCTCGTGGACTAGTATGATTTATGGGTATTGCTATAATGGTGATGCGGTTTCTGCCAGGTCTTTATTTGATTCAATGCCAAAGAAAAATCTTGTTTCTTGGAATGCAATGATTGGCGGTTATTGCCAAAATAAACAACCTCATGAAGCATTGAAGTTGTTTCATGAAATGCAGTCAAGCACATTGCTTGAACCAGATGAAGTGACAATTGTTAGTATTCTTCCAGCTGTTGCTGATTTGGGTGCTTTGGAATTGGGTAGTTGGGTCCATCATTATGCAAAAAGGAAGAAACTTGATCATGCCAGTAATGATTGTACTGCACTTGTTAACATGTATGCAAAATGTGGAGATATTCAAAAGCAAAACTTGTTTTTGACAACATGCCTATAAAGGGTACAATTGCTTGGAATGCTTTGATAAATGGACTTGCAGTTAATGGACTTGCCAGTGAAGCATTGGAGGCATTCTTGGATATGCAGCATAAAGGAGTTAACCCCAATTATGTGTCGATGATCGGAATTTTGTCTGCCTGTAACCATGGCAGCCTGGTGGATGAAGGGAGGAAGTGGTTCAAAGCAATGGCCAGTTTCGGGCTTACTCCAAAATTAGAGCATTATGGATGTATGGTTGATTTATTAGGGAAAGCAGGGTTCTTGAAGGAAGCTGAGAGCTTGATAGAAAACATGCCTTACAAGGCTAATGCAATAATTCTAAGTTATTTTCTATTCGCCTGTGTGTACGCAAAGGACATTGCAAGGGCTGAGAGAGTGCTTGATGAAGCTGCAAAATTGGAGCCATGGAATGATGGTATTTACATAATGTTGAGAAACATGTATGCCATGGAGAAAAAATGGAGAAATGTAGAAGAAATCAAAAGACTGATGAGGAGAAACGGAGCAAGGAAAGAAGCCGGTAGCAGCGCCATAGAGATTGACAGAAGGGTATCAGAGTTTATATCCGGGGGTACAGCACATCCAGAATGGAATGCGATTGAGTCAGTTCTGGTGCACCTGTGTATACACATGAGCGACAAATTGGACTTGCTCAAACTTGGTATTGTTGCTGGCGAAGCTTGTACAAGCTGAAAGCTCTTCCAGAATAAATTGCATTTCATGCAGGAATGGATGATAGTGAACTTGATGAGTCCGAGAGCGCAAAATCTCCTTGGACTAGTTTCCGTGTTTCTCGGAAAAAATGAAATGAAAGGAACAATAGAGAATTAAACAAGTAAACACAATCCGTAAAACAAACATGGCTCATGCGGGAAAAAGAAGAGAGAGAGAGACTTCTATGGCCTTGTTTATGATGTATGCTGATATCTGAGAGACTTGAACAATTCTTCAGGTTCAAGCCTTCTGTTGTACAATGTAAATTTTGCAGAAATTGATCAATGCTAACTTGGTCGCCATTTCTGGCTAAGAAAATTTTGAATATCTGGCTGGGAAAATTTTGAATATCATTCGTGGTTTACAAATTGCACTGATAGAGTTTTACTTCATATGAATTTTTACTCAACTTTTATAAACTACAAGAAAAAATCAATTGAATATGCCCTGCTCTTTGTCGAGTTACATATAGTAATCTAATTGGATTGACAGGCATTCTGGAGAATTTGCTAAATATACTATTATTTATGTCTATAAACTGTAGATTTGGCTGAATAATTTTCAATCAGTAGGCTGGAGAAGAAAAATACAAAAAAAAACTATTATTATTGAACAAATTCTGTCAGAATATTTTGACACGAATAAATAAGCAGTAGGGAAAACCAAAAGGAAATATTACAATGATAAACTAATGGAGAAATTTTATACTTTTTTCTATGATAAAAATATTCTTCCATTATATTTTGCTTTTTTCTTAAATCTGGTATATGATTCTCTTGATGTTTTAAAAATATGATTTTTAATAATTTTTAAACTCATATTAAATTCTTAACAAAATTAATTAATTTTTAAATTAATATAAAAGAATTCAATATTTTCAAGGTGTCTCTGAATGTTTTTCTTTTTAGCTTTGATTCAACCAGCCGGAAGGGAAGCTCATCTAGATAGCTTACTACTTCAAAGAAAACTGACAAAAACCATCCTGTCAACTCTAAGAAGGGTGGTTGGAACTTTTTCTCCAGTTGTCAACACCTACTATCATTCTCTCTCTCTCTCTACAATTTTCTGTTTCCCTTCATTCCTACGAGACTGTAAAGCTCTGAGCTTCCCATTATCTCCCAAAATCCCAGGAGTTAAAACCCTCTTGAAGAATCTTATTACAGGTCAAAAAGATTCCATTTTGACACTCTTTACCTGAAAAAAGCAGAGAGTGATTAATGGGTTCTTTCCCATTAATTATTTTAACTAACTTCCTGGTTGTGATCCTCATCTTCACTTCAAATTTCATTCCAGTCACTCATTCTCTTCCATTCATAGTCCTGCATGGTAATTCTCTCTTCTTTTTGTATGCTTAGATTGTACAGTTAGTTTTCAGTTGTTTTCTTCTGACTAGTTAGTATCTTGTTTGCGAGTATTGATGTGATACATGTCCGTTTTGCCACGGTAAATTACATTTAGCTCCTAGTAACTTTTTTGATGTTTGATTAATATATACATAATACATCCAAGATTACGTTGTTACTCGCTATTGAATGTTTAAGGTAAAGATGGAAATTGAGATGACAGTTCGGATTTCTGCTGTTGACTAAAAATGAGATCTTTTCTGTGCTGAAAATTAATTGTCTTTGTTAAGGTTGAATCCTTTTTGGGTCCAATTTATGTATAAATGATTTTTACATGACTTGATTTGGTTACTAATTATCAATCATGAGTGATGCCAATAACTAGTAAGTTGGTTGGGAGCCTGCTATGTTGAATCCTGTACTTCAAAACACATAATTTTCACCTTTCAGAAGAGTCGGTTACCATGATTGCCTCTTAATTAAAATGTTTAGCACCAATGTGCATTCTGATGGATTATGTTTGTTGCTTTATGCAGCAAAAAATTATAGTATGTAAAAGACACGAGTAATGTGTATGTAATGATTATAGAAGTACTTTTGCACATTAATTTTTTGACATGTATGCATTTTGTGTCAGGTATTAGTGATAAATGTAGTAACCATGGAGTCACACAATTCACGGAGCTTTTAAGCAACTGGTCTGGTTCTCCAGGATATTGCGTGTATGCAGCAATTTGGTTTTATTTAGTTAATTACAATATAATATGCTTGTTGTTCAGCTTCTAACTAATGAAGCTTTAATGAGAACTGACGCAGGAGCTGAAGTAATTGCTTGTAGGGCAAACCAGTATTATATAAAATTTATCCATATTCCTTGTGTAGATGGAGTTTGAAGAATACGAGTGAATTTTGTTACTTTTTTTTTTTCTTAGCAGTTCAGTTTGTTCTCAAACTTCCTTGTTGCTCTATAGGAATGGTTAGCCATGTATTTACAATGGGAATTTTCTGTAAACTGCTTGTTGAACCTTATTTCTCTTTGTTAAACCTGTAATCAAATTGCATCACTTGTATTTTTGCTTATCCTGACTGTCATCATTTCATGTATACCTCTCTATAGAGAAATTGGAGATGGATCGTTGGATTCTTGGATTATGCCTCTCTTTGAACAGGTAAGACTTGACCCTGTTTGATGTCTCCATTCATTGAAGATGTCACATATCATAATTTAACGTTTTGTTTTACTTTTTGTTGGTTGCAGACTGCAGTTGCTTGTGAGAAGGTGAGATAACTATCTTGATATTGTTTCTATGTCGCTGTTTTGCGTTTAAACATACATTCCCAAGAAAAAGTCTTTGTGTTTTTCAATTTACAGATAAAGAAAATGAGTGAACTCAGTGATGGTTACAACATTGTTGGACATTCTCAGGTGAGTAAAAGTTAATATGTACCATTTTGGAATAGTTGATCATTTGCGATTAAAATGGCATTATCATTCTCTGAATGCACATAACTAGTCTTCTAATGCTTTATATCTATTTTATCATTTATTTTACACATCTAAGAATTCATCATATGTTAGTCTGGTTATGAATTCAATAATTATCTACACTGACCTCTTTCTTGGTTATGAAGTCAATAATTATGTACGCTGACCTCTTTTTCTTCCATTGACATTCTGAGACACATTATCAAAAAAGCATATGCTTAATTGAAGATACTTGCATGTTTTATAGTATCACTCTTTGACTGTCAAAATCCTTAACATTTGGATGTTTCTTTTTACCTTTCTTTACAAAGATTCATTGCTAATAATTATCTACCTTTCAGTGTTTAAATAGTTGGTCTTTTGTATTGTTTTTTCTTATAATTTCACATGGACATGATCCCTCAATTTTGCAGGGCAACATGATTGGTCGAGGACTTATAGAATTTTGTGATGGTGGCCCTCCTGTGAGATCTATCTCTGTGATACGTCATTTTCATGTTTTGTTTCCTCAAATAATTACTTTTAAAATCATCTTGCTGGCTGATGTTTGAATGAACTTGGGATTTGTGAGCAACTCCTAAGAAGTCTAATCAATCTCAGTTCTTTAGCCCACAGTGTCCTTGAACCAATGTGCTTTCTGTTGTTGATTTAGCATAACTATAAGAATCAAGGCAAACTTTTAGTCCTTGTAAGCAGAGACCTAGGAAATCAGAAATATTGTATCAGAAAGTTTTAAGTAAGGTCCGAGACCATATGGAATATTTGATTGTGACTAGAATAAAAATTAAAGGAGAAAAGCTCTAGTGTTACTGAGTTTCATTTGCTAAAACAAAAGGACCATGAGATTATCATCAAGGCACCAAATTTAGCTTTGAGAAACTCCCGTAAATGATATATTACTCGATTTCATTTAGTAATCGTATTCGTCTTTGAACGTATTTATCTTCCTCTTGTTGTTACTTACTTTCCTTCGTTGTTTATGTAACAGGTAAAGAAATTAATATCATTGGCAGGTCCCCATGCAGGCACTGCTTCGGTTCCATTTTGTGGAGTAAGTTCAATTCCTCATGTGAAGTCTATGCAGTACATTGCTTTATTTAATTTCTTATGGTTTTAAAAATGGTTTATCACTTTCTCATTAAACAATGGCCTAGAGAAAATCTAAAGGTATTCCTGCGAATTTGTTGTCATGATAGCCCTGTGTTACAGTGAGGTTTGTTACCTTCTTTTGCAGTCTGGCATCATTTGCATTCTTGTTGATGCTTTAATCAAGTTAGAGATATACAGCACATATGTCCAGGTATGCAATACTTTTTGATTATGAACTTACAAATGTTTGACTTATTTAGAGCCCAAAAAATTTTAAAATTGCAGAAACTATTGCCATTATATTATGCCCATTGCAGATAATGAAAGATCACACTTGTTTTGAAATTGCAGGAACACTTGGCTCCCGCTGGTTATATCAAAATCCCAACTGTGAGTATACTACTGTTGTGTTGCCGAAGAACAAGCAAAAATTTCACTGAATTAAAAATAAAAAGTAGTTGTCTTTGATTTATAGAATTGGTTTGGTGCATTTTGTTTGAAACTATTGTTTCTTAGATGAGTTCTTATTATATCAAGGTATTTATATAAATGTAGTCCTACTTATTTGCTTCCGCTTATGTTACAGGACTACTCGGGCTATATAGAAGGATGCAAGTTTCTTCCTAAACTTAACAATGAAATAGAGTCTGAAAGAAATTCTACCTACAAGGAACGGTTTGCTAGCTTAGAGAATTTGGTTTTAATCATGGTAAG
>CAODLS012224008.1:0-10939 GCA_948243855.1 Flueggea neowawraea | reverse complement strand
ACGACAGATCACTCTCGGCCCCAGATGTCTCCGTATACAGATTAGGTGTTGACGTGGCAAAGGAGACACGTAACGACGTCCTCTCCTCCGTTTTGTTTGACGTGGAATGTATACGTGTCGAAGTGTGAGCGGGTCAAAGGTGGACCCTAACGCCGTCCAATGTCCTGATAAAATATTTTACGTGTGATGACGTGTTTGGAAAATTGCTAATCACACCCTAGTTTTCCATTTTTCTTACAAAAATACCCACGCGTGTTGGATTTGTTTGTCTTGAATCTTGATATGGGACGACAAGCTTTTTAGACCCCTAGTTGTAAAAATTTTGTTTTATTGTAAAAATGTTTCAACAATGGTAAATAGTCATGCATGTAGTTATAATCAAATGAAAGCAGTGACGAAGAGAGGTGGGGTCGAAAGCCTTCATCAGAAGTCTAGAATATTCTTACTCTTTCACTGTCAATTTATCTTTGCTTCTGAAGTTCGAGTTTCGTCTACAATTCCGGTTCTATCAGCTCATTTATTTCCTAACTCTACCATTGAATGAAAGATTGTAAATTTGTAATTACTTTCATATCCTAATGCTTTAACAAATTCTCATCTAGACAGCGCAATCCAGTTTTTTTATTTTTCATGTTATAGTATAACTCTCTGAAATATTTACTTAGAACTAACTCTGAAGTTTGGTGAATGTTAAGTATTTATATTGCATAAGGATGTCACACTTCCCGGTTATAATTTGATCCAAAGATTTTGACGAAAAACATTTTTGTGTGAAAATAAAAGAAAAAGCACATAAAATGTTTTTTTTTATTAAATCCTTATTATTAACATATATCAAATAAAACATCCGCTAGTTAGTGATGACAATGTGATGTGGTGGAGAAAAAAGGAGTCTATGTTATATTTTAATTAATTTAGGATTCTATTTTAATTAGGTTTCTTGTTTAGGAATATTAAAATTAGTTTATTTCTTTTGTTTATTTTGTTTGGGACTTTTATTAGGGTTTTTTTAGGCCTTATAAATATGTAACAGTTTTTTTTTTCAAATCAGAATTGATAATAATATGTCGGTGTGAATGCTTTTTCTTTCTCTCCAAATTTCGATATTCCTGCGGGAATCAACGATCTTTGATGCATATTCTCCTGGGTATTCACAGAATCAACAGGTTTATAGAAGATTATTTCTGACATTCGTGCGCAAATCAACGAACTCAATAGTTATCCACTAGAATGTTTTCGACATTCGTGCGTGAATCAACGGATTCAAATATTTATCCCCTTTGATCTTATTGCTTCCGTTGCATCACAATGTGGACATAGGTTGATATATATTGATTATTGATTTAATTCTCAAATGTGACATTCATATTTTTTTTATAAGTCATTCGTATTTGTCCCCACCAAAAGTCGAACTATGGCATTTTAACGCTGAAGTTGACTTAGTATTTAGCTCATTGGTAACGCGACATTCTTATTACTGTCAAAGATTTCTTGGTGGATTGCGAATATTGCTAAGTAATGATTCTAGTTAATCCATCGTGTGGTTAATTTATTGATACGTTAACTTTCTAGAGAATTTGATGTAATATTTATGTACAATTATCAACATTTGTGGAATTGTTAAGCTATAGAAGGAATCGCTTTTCGTTGATAAGAGATGATATAGATTGAATTTACGTTGAAACATGGCAACTGATCAAGAATAAAAACACATTAGTTACACAGTCACATTTACATTGACTTGAACCAAATAAATCAGTTTATTTTTTTTATGCTAAAAATTTTAAGAATCCTTAAACTATAAATATAATAATTAATTGTTAGTCCTTCTATTGATATTGATGGATTTTTGATTCTTAAAATATTATCCCAGATCATTTTTTTTTTAATTTTTTTTTACATCATAACGTTGAATTGCTTTTATTTAGTCCCTAATATATTTGAGATCAAATGAAAACTTTAAATGTTAAAATTTTAAAAATAGAAAAATAACATTTAATATATGAAGTAGTGAACAATTTTATTAACAATTCAACAAGAAAAACCTATATTAAATGTTTTTAGTTACTAGTTCAAGTATGTTGATTATCCACTGCAAACAAATAAGACTATTATTTATGGTTAAAAAAATGTGGTGGAATATTTTGGGTGGCATTTCGTGATTAAAAGATTGAGTTAGTGGCTTTAGCATCTTATCCTATCATTTTACGTTTGATTTATTACCAAATGACTAGATCAAACTTTATCATAATGAGAATCATGAGATAAATTCACTTCCCTTTTCAATATAAACGGCATATTCACTCATTATGGTCTCTAAGCAAATGGATGGCTGTGATCACCACAAGAAATTCCACTGACAGTGCAGACAAGAAAATTCTAACGAGTTGTTTAGTTGATAAAATTTTGTATTACTTTCTAAAAAATTAGAACATAGAAATGAAAAAATAAAAAATTTGTTAAAAAAAATTGATTAGAAAACATATTTTTTAAATGTTTTAAATTTTTAGAAAATAGAAAACTTTTTTTCTAAACTAAACATAATCTAACTTTTTAGTCACTGAAATAATTGTTAAATTTTATATTAATAACGCGATCATTTAATTTTACTATAATAGCTCATTGTTTGTTTCAATTCTAAAATAATCACGGCATTTTGATCTATTTCACTATCACTCCTTAGTCCCGTTACATGAAAAAACAATCGATGATTGAGAATGACTTATTTAAAATAAAATTTGATTAAAATTGAGTGAAAAAGTCAGTGATCGTATATAAATTATATTTTTTGACATAAGTATTTTTCATATTTTTTCAGTCTTATTATGAATCTAATTTTTTGATATTCTATTAATAATAATATTTAAAACTAATTTTATCATATATAGTCAGATGTTATCAACTTATAATATATAAATTCGTGGGGAATATTTTTGATATCATAAAGATGACATCGTTGATTGGTGAAGAGAATACACACTGTGCAAGTTATGAAAGTCAAAGGAAATTAATCTAGTCTTGGAATTAGATAATTACGAATTTTTGAAAATAACAGGGTTTTAAAGTGGTAAAGAAAGGACTTTAGAATAATAACCTGATAAACTTGAATTACAAAGATCAAATTCTACAATTATGATTTTTTAATTTGAGTTAGATAAAGTGTTTTATCAAACCAAACTAAAAACCTACTGATACGCGAATTATTTTTAGCGTTAAGAGATTATAAATTTGATCTCTTGTAAAAATCAATGTATCAAAAAAAAGATAAATAAAAAATAAATGAGAAAATGTTGCAAAATATGCAATAAACAATTTAAACAAATAATGTGAAAAATCGTTACGTTAAGCCAAACTTTTTGCACTACTTGACTAATTCGTTTCTCAATCTAAATGATGCTTACATTATTAGACTTATAATGCACTAATAACATTGAAAATAAATTATATTTATGATACGAGGATTACTATATGAAACAATTAACTTCTTCATAACACAAATACATTGTTTTTGTTTTGAAAAATACGACTATTTTACATCAACACTAATTTAGTTAGACTGACTCAAAACATCTCGGTTATATTGGTCCACAACTAGGTTGACCACCGTATAAGGCTACTCGTAATCTACGATCTCTAAAGTCATCTCGTGGGACGTATGTTTAGCGTTTTTATTGTTATTTTACTAAAGTATCCAATTTCTAACCCCTCAGTTTTTTTATCCGTAATTCAAGGGTTATTTTAAGAGTTTCGCAGAATGTCTACTCAGTTTTCAACTAAACACAATTTTATTTTAATTCTAGTTTGAGTAAATTTGACCGTTAGATCAAAATAATTCAACAGTTAAATTTTGATTAAAAAATATTAATATGTCAGGCGCGGAGCCAGTGAGTCTTGTGCTTAACATATGTATCCTCCAGTAAAGCGTCTCTATGTCAGTAGCTAAGATCTCAATACGGAATCCTAGTCGCATTATAACCGCCTAACTCTATATAGGCTTAAAAAAATATCTCAGTAACTGCCAACTGTTTCTGTTATCATTTCAGGAATAACATGTTCACGATAGAGGCAACTTGGTTGGGAGGAAAGATGGGATCGAATTGGCAAGTGACGAGAGTGCATGTCTATATACATGAGCTTCTTCGTAGTGGAGTATTGTTTGGTTCAAGGCTGTGTCAGTGCTTCTACTACGACAGGTTTGTCGCCAACAGAAGCTTGTCAGGAGTGAAGTCACGGGCTTCAAAGTGCAGCTCTCTGCAAGAGCAAAAGGACATCCACATCCTTATCAAGACGGCTTTCTATCACATGCATATGTTTTCCCACGTCACCCTCTATTTCCGACGTCGGACTGCATGAATTTCGGTGATCTACACATCCATGACACTAGTCAGCAGAAAAAGAGGGAAAAAAATTGACTAGTGTTTGTGGAAAATTAAGATCCTATATTGACTACAGCAATTACTTTGTATAAGGTGCCTAATAAAGCTGTAGATTCTAAGCGGTAGAGGCGTTTGAATCTTTTAAACAGTTACTCAAATTTAAATTTTTTTAAAAGATATAGTGTTGTGTGTTAAGTATTATATTGAAAGAGTCGTCTGTGTTTATGGTCTTTGTAGTAGTTGACAGAAAAAAAGTTATATTGCAAATTCTAATTTTTCTTTTTATAAAAAAAGCCATAGACTTAAAAAAAAGATTGATAATATAATTTTTGTTTATGAATTATGACATCAAATTCAAAGCATATGGTAAATTCACGATTTGTTAACGAGTAATAGCACATAGTATATTTTATATTTTTTGTATAATTATTTTTATTATAGACAATGAAATATTTTTCTATATTTCTATTATTCAATTATTACTAATCACTGTAAATTTACAGAACATGCAAAACCTAAAAAACCTACTTTTTCTCTACTTGTTCTCATAACGTATGTTTGTGTAATCCAAAACCTGATGAATATAATATTTGGAATTGAACCAAAAAAAAAAGGAACTGAAATTCAAAAGAGGGAAAACCCACTACCTGTCCCTTACTGTGGAGCCAACTGTATGTCCACTAATTCAAGCAAATAAATAAATAAATATTGAGCGGACTGCCTAAAAAATAAATAATTATTGGGTTAAATTTAATTTATATATATATATAACCCAAGAGGCGGAACATGCACTTGACGAGGCAAAACCATAAAAAAGCAAGAAAAGGGTTTACATGGAAGCTAAGCCACAGCTTTTTTTTAATCTTTTTCCACATCCACTCCAATTTTATTAAATTATAGGTAATTTTAATTGTTTATGATTGGAAAGCACTTTATAAAGAGCTATTGTTGCCCAATCATACGCTTTACAGGTCACAGTGGAGAAAGAAATTTGACTTTTAATTTCCTTTTCCAATTAACCTTCGGAAGAAGTGTTCCGCACAGATTCAAAATTTTTGTTAGTGTATATGTTTCCATAATAACTGGTTTTTTTACATATTATTTCACAACTAATAAAAATATATTAATTAATCATTTGTTTAATAAAATGCAAGGAAATGCGCTATAACGAACGATTCTTGATCTGTTTCCATGAAAGGAACTTATATATATTTCTTTTAACCAACCTAAATCCTCGATTCGTGAATTAGTTAATTATTGAGAGAAAGATATTAACTTAAACATTTTAAATAATATCATATCATATCATAGCACTTAAATATATTTTAATACAAATAAAGTAAAAATTCATCCATTTTTATTCATTCATATTAATAATGAGGGTACTACTATATATTGTATTAGTTCTTAAAAAAGTAACATATCAGCCAAACAATAAATTGAAGTAGTTTACTGGAATAAATAAACAGACCAAATATAAAAAAAAAACAACGGTAAAAAATGTCTCTATAAATACAAATATCTTACAAATACAAATATAGAAATTAACATATCACGAACATTTTTCTTTTCTTAGACAATTTTTATCAATAATAAAAACTTCAGTTATAATTAATTGATTTGACAAATATGAACTCTATTTATAGATATATTTTTTCTATAATATTTAGATATATTTTTCTGTCACATTCCAAACGTATAAGAGCTAAGTTACTTGAATAAAAATCCTGCAAATGATTGACGACTTATTTTTAAATATAAAACATAATATATATAAAAATAACTTCAATTCAGTTGGGCAAAAATAAAAAAGCGTAGGGGCTGTTTAGTTAAACAAATTTTTAAAAAAATAATAAAAAATTTGTTTAAAAGATTTTTGAATTAATAAACATATTTTTAAAATATTTTTAATTTTTAAAAAATAAAAAAATTATTTCTTCAGTTAAATATAGCGGTAATTTCTGTGTTGGAAAAAAAACGAGAAAGAGGGACGACAGACTCCAAAAATATCTCAATTTTTTAACCAGTAAATCGCAAAAATACTTTTCTCTCTCTAAAAATTAAAATATAATAACAATAATAGCCACAAAAAACCCATAATCCGGCAAAGAATTCTGACGTGTCAAGATCCAGAAGCATCGCAGGCAAATAACTTGTTTTTAACACTGAACCCATATATAAACCCACACACATCTTCCCTCCAACCTCAGCGCAATTCCCAGTTGTGTGTAATTACACTACCATCACTGGGACCTTCACACCCCTCCCTACTCGAGAAATCGTTCCTTCTGGAATGCGCTTCTCTTGAACTACGCACGTAACAAGCTTGCCTCTGCTACTACGTCGTTTTGCACCTTGCTTTCCTCTTCAGAGCGCTCTTCTTCCTCTCCTTAGCTTGAAGAATCTTCAGTAGTGCTGGTGAGTGTCTCTGGTGAATTTATTGCCTTTTTTTGGTTGATTTAACGGTGGAGATCGCGGTTTCGGCATAGATCTACTGTCGTTTCGCCATGATCATGGTCAATTTCGGGTGGAATTCTTTCATTTAATTCGTAATTGTTAATTTTGAGTCTTGATAAAATTAGTACTTCAAATTTCTTCGAAATTTCTTTTTTTCTGTTATTTTGAAGATTGAGCTTTCTGAAGACATTTTTCTTCGATTTTTTTCTTCTGTAACGGGCAGCCAGTCTGCCACCTCGAATCGATCTCCACTTTTCCTTTGTTGTTCGGCTTTTCAAGTGAAAATTGTGATATTCAATTGAAAAAAATGATTTCATAGACAAAAATATAATTTTTTCTCAAAATTATGTTTTCGCATGCATAATTTTTCTTTTTATTAACAAAAAAAATAAAATAATTCGGAATTTTCACAATTATGTGAATTTCTCTTTTACCGCATGTTTCATAATTTGTAATATATAGAATATTTTGTATGTGTAATAGTGATTGGTTGTGAATAAATAATAAAATAATAACACATTTTTTTGTAAAATTAATTATATAAAAAATACAGTATATGCTAGTTATATAATATAGGCTGCCCAACAAGTCCTTAACGATGAATTTGAATTGTCTTTCTACTTTTATGACGTCAAAAATAAGATTTCCATCAAACACTGTCAAACTTTTGTAATTCCCAGAAAGGCCACAAGTTGTTCTGTTTGTGTTTCTGTCACCATTAAAGTCCCAACAATGATAATTTGTTTGTTTGTACTAGGAGACGCGCAAGAAGCGTAGACGCCAGAAGTACGTGCCTATTCTACTCTATTTATACATTAAATTAATTAAAATTTAACATATAAATAATTATACTCACTCTAATTTATATTTTAAAAAAATATCATTTTTTGTCGTATACTTTGTGTATGCAAAAATTTTCCGATGACTAAATAACCCAAAAATCAATCAACATGACTTCCAAATTCGTGGGAATACGCTTCTTCATAAGCGCGGCAAAATTTAATGAATTTCTTATATTCTTTCTTTTTTTTTTCTTTTTTTACCGTCTTCTTTCTCTTCCGAAAAAAGGGGGCTGTGGACTGGGTGGGTAAAGGAAAGGAAAAGAAAAAAAATGGTAAGAGTTGGATTCGGAAGAGCACAGAACTAGCTGAGCTGGACACGGCCATGGTAGAAAACCAATACTCGAAGATACAACTCAAACACTGAATCCCAAATTAGTCCTTGCAAGCATGATTCCATCACTCATCGCATTAGTTTCAATTGGCGAAGAATTCTTAGACCTTTAGGTTCATTTTAAGCCCCCGATTGCTGCTGCGTGCTGTTTTTGCTTTTGACTTGATCTCTTTTTGTTAATATTTTGGTGGTGTGATTTTTTGCAGAGGTCAGTTGTGCAAAAAAGACAATGACGATTACACCGAAGATTTCGATCAACGATGGGAACCTTGTGGTTCATGGGAAGACTATTCTCACCGGAGTTCGCGACAACATTGTGTTGACCCCGGGCTCCTCTGTTGGTCCTCTTGCCGGAGCTTTCATTGGTGCTACCGCTTCTCATAGCAAGTGTCTCCACGTTTTTCCTGTCGGTGTTTTGGAGTATGTTTTTCTCTTCCTTTACATTGCTATCTATGGGCCATTATGTTTTTCTCTTCCTTTACATCGCTATCTATGGGCTATGATTGGTTTGGTTTCCACTAGTTCTGATGGTAAATAGTTGTTCAAGTTGTTTAGGTGTTATTAAAGGCTGGATTGGCTTTTTTGAATTTCAACTAATTTGACTATTTGGGTTGATTCGGATTTTGAAATTTTTTATCGTTGAATGCTTTGATATGTTAAACCATGAATTCTTAAAAACTGTATGTTTAATTAATCTGAATATGATTCCCCAGTTTTTTTTTGGGAGGGGGGGGTAATTTGTGTACTTAATGTTCTCTGTAGGCGGACTTTTATGGCTTCACATGATTGATATTGGAAAGTTGATCAATTAGCAATCCCGGAGAAAGTGCTGACTTTTTTTTTTTTAATTTGTGTGGCAGGGGTCTGCAGTTTTTGTGTTGTTTCCGCTTCAAGTTATGGTGGATGACCCAGAGAATGGGGAAGTGTGGAAGTGACATCCCTCTGGAGACTCAATTTATGCTGGTGGAGAGCAAGGATGGTGGTGAAGGAGTTGATCAAGATGATGCTCAGACAATCTACACCGTCTTCCTTCCTCTCCTTGAGGGCCCATTCCGTGCTGTTCTGCAAGGCAACAACAATAATGAGATGGAGATTTGTCTCGAGAGTGGTAAGATTATGGCAATCAATTTTTTCTGGTGTATGGTTATGTACGTGCACCCCGCCCATGGGCCAAATCTTCAATTAATTTAGTCCCAACTTATCGGCTGTTAGTGACGGAGACTAACAATATGAACAAATGGGATGGAGCTATTCCATGTTTATATGGCAAATTCTACTGTTAGTTCAGGCCCATCCTGTCGGTCATTAGTGAAGCAGACTTTAACATTTTGGGTGGAGTTGTCATTGATGCAAACAAATCAAACTGGAGAATCTATCAATGACCTACCATCCAAATGAATGAATTATTGGAGATCATGCATTTGATGAAGAAATAGATAGGAAGGTTCGAGTTCGAAAGAACCAAAAACGACATTTTTTTTTTGTGGTGTGTGATTTGGTTTTGCAGGAGATACTGCTGTTGAAACCAATCAAGGCCTTCACCTTGTCTACACGCATGCTGGGACCAATCCATTTGAAGTCATCAGCCAAGCTGTGAAGTATGTCCCAAAATTAGCTTGACTAGAAATTGCAAGGATATATCTTTTGTCTTTATTTTTCTGGCAAAAATGGCATTTTTTTGGTTTGTGCTCTTGGTGGCTTAAAAATTGCTTTGATATGAACCAGGGCTGTTGAGAAACACATGCAAACTTTTTCTCATCGGGAGAAGAAAAGGGTAAGTTTTTCTCGCACTATTTTTGATCTTGTATCTTTTTTATGTTTTTTCAGAAGAGCAAAATCTCATATTTTGTTCTGTTATTCTCTGTAGTTGCCATCTTTCGTTGATTGGTTTGGCTGGTGCACTTGGGATGCCTTTTACACTGACGTCACAGCAGAGGGTGTTGAAGAAGGCCTCAAAAGGTAGATCTGGAATTACCTTCTGAGAAATGATTAATTTTTTCAAGCATATCAGATTTAGAAGATAATAATGATGGTACAAATGATTGGATTGTTTTGATTATGGTTGCAGCTTATCACAGGGAGGAACTCCCGCAAGGTTTTTGATTATAGATGATGGTTGGCAACAGATTGAAACCAGGGGCAAGGAGAATAATGCTGTTGTCCAAGAAGGAGCACAGTATGATCTATTTCTTTCCCACTTTCAGTGATAGTAAATTTTGATTGTCTTCTTCTTGGAGTTGGACCTATTATATTTCAGAAATATTTTCTGCCTTTATGCATAATGGCCATTTTGTGTATATACTGCTAGATATTACCATAATAACAAAGCCTCATGGAAGATCTTGCCCATCTTCTTCATAATCCAAATATTCTCTTACTAGTTTGTTGATTAAATTATCCAACTATTACCTTGCATTTGTTCTACTGCAGATTTGCGAGTAGGCTCACAGGAATAAAGGAGAATTCAAAATTCCAAAAGAATGGTGAAACAAATGAGCCATCCTCTGGTTTGAAGCAAGTTGTGGAAGATGCCAAGCAACACCACAATGTGAAGTGAGTGCTCTTATTTGTTCTGTTCCTTCCACATCCTTTTTACTCTTTGCTGTTAATAATAGTACAATTTATGTGAAATTTCTCTGTTGCGAAAAAACGATCTTCGATTGTTAATGTGTAGTGGAGAATTTGTTGCTGAAACACCGATATGAATCAATCATAAATATGTTTTTGCAGTTCTTCTTGGCTCATCTTGACTTTACCTTCTGGTGCAGGTATCTCTATGTGTGGCATGCTTTGGCGGGTTATTGGGGTGGAGTAAAACCAGCTGCTGCAGGGATGGAGCACTATGACACTGCATTGGCATATCCAGTTCAGTCTCCCGGTGTACTAGGCAACCAGCCAGATATAGTTATGGACAGTTTATCTGTTCATGGGCT
>CAODLS012223976.1:0-14369 GCA_948243855.1 Flueggea neowawraea | reverse complement strand
CATGTTATGGCCTAACTATTGGGGCAGACGATAGCCATGTTGTCCTGATCAGACACATGGTTGGATTATGGATTAGTGGCAGAGTCCACAATCATTATACAGTGGTGGAGTGACTCGGATCTCACCACACTATGTTTATGGTCCCTATCCATGATATATGTTTTTGACTACGGTATTTATGAAATATGTTTTGATTTTTAATGGTGGTGGGACAAACCTCAGCTAGTGGCGATGGTGGGGAAAACCTCATGAGTTGAGATGAAGTCCTTGAGTTTAGGCAAATCCCACATCTGCAGGTTGAGTATAGGCAAATCTCACACTAATAAGAAATGATTTTGAAAATAATACTATTAGTATTATGATGCCTACAAGGCAAAGTTTTGATTATGAGGTTTTGAGAAAAAAAAAAACTATAAAGGTTTTGAGTTCTGTTTTTGAAACGGTTTGGTAACAGCTTTAAATGAAAAGGGTTTTTGGAAGTTTTGAAGTATTTTAAGATGTTTTGTTTCGAACCTTTGTTAAAGCAAAAAGATTTCGAAAGAATCTTATTTGGGTTTTAAAGCATATGAGTTTTAGTTATTTTGAAAACATTCTAGAAAATAATGTCTATGTGGTTAGGTTTTGAACTCTGATAAGATTTTTTGGTAAATGGGTTTTGGATTTCTGAAATACTTAGTACAACCTAAAAGGGTTTTGCTTTGAAAGCTCCGATAAGATAAAACATTTTTTGAAAGATTTTGATTTGGTTTTGAAAGCATGACAACTTTAATAAGGTTTGGAAAGGTTCTTTAAAGATTCTGGTTTAGTTCCAGAATGATTTCGTGCATGATGTTTGCTTTGGTTGCAAATGATTTCGAAATGTTTTCGTGGAAACAATACTATGTATATAGTGTATGCGTATGTATACATGTTGTATACTGCATGTGTTAGTTTTCAAATGGTTTTCAAACCAGACTTTGTGAGGCACGTATGAGGCGATCTGGAGTATTGTCCCTCACTCACAGGATTTGACCCTTTTTCTTTGTTTGTTTTGTCCCTGTTATTATCATATTACAGGTGACGCTTGTGGATTATGTTCATTGGCTTTTGATGCTCAGTGAGGGATTCTAATGTTGCGGTCAGTGCCCTTTTGACCAGACCCATTTGTATGATTTATTAGATGCTCCACACCGGGTTCCTGTGTGATGTGTTTATGTTTTTGTTTTTGTTTCTAACATTTCAAATGTTTTAATTTGAAATAATTTTCGCACTTAATATTATATATGTTTTGTTTTTAATAAACAAATATTATACTTTTATTTATTTTTCATATTTCTTTAAAATATGATATTTGGGTAGAAGTTCTGTATTATGGAGGCTTGTGCGAGATGGGTCAGGCTCTCGTAGACGGTTCACCTCGTGCTCTGGTCATGGTCCCGGGAATGGGTCGTGACACTAACCATGACACTCCAACACACTGTTGAGGTTTCCCTATCCTGCACACACTTGTACACGCCCATGCCTTCCCAGAAATGCGTCATTCTTCACCCATCCGTCCCTTGGCTTGAAACATAATTTTCAAGGTGATCTCACGTCATATCAAGAGAAAAAGATCAATTCAAATTCAACAATTCTCCATCTTGCATTGATTTTCATTATTCTTTCAAAATCAAAATATAAAACCTCTCATCTGCCACGTCTCGAAGGGCCTTAAGCTTAAATTTTGCGAACATTTACCAAGTCCAAGCTATGCTTGAACTTCTCTGTAGGTGTTGGTGTAGTCATTTTATCATTCACATTTAGCAATAAGTTACCATGCACGCTTTCCACATTACCAAAAGACTGCTTATAACACCTCTCTCGTTCCAACTAAGTTCTTTGTAGTATTTCATTCAATTTTGATCAATACATGAATGTTTCAAATGATGACTCGATGTTTGAGATGATGGTTAGATGTTTGATTATGATTAATAAATGTTTAACGATGTTAGTTTTGAAAGTTTAGGTGTTGTGGAGAATTGGGAATGATCCAACTCATGTGCGAAAGAAAACAGTGTCATTGTGCCAGCTAAATGTTGCCTAAGATACGTTAAGGCTTTGCCTAATGTGCATTATCTGGGAAACAAGCATAATGTATGTTAGGTGAAGCTAACGTACGTTAAGCTTTATATGACATACGTCGTGAGTGGATTTTGCAGAATATAAGCTCATGGATGCATTTTTTACTCAAGTGACATACGTTATGGGTTTGGAGATGTACGTTATGACCCCAAGACGTATGTTGTGACCAAAATAACGTATGTTGGCCTTTGAAAATCAGTGAAACGGTGCGTTTTGGTGAGAGGCATATTAAATACCCCTCACCCGAACCCAACTCAGCATTTATTCCATTTTTCACTCAAACTCACTCTCAAATTCATCTCTCATCATGTCTCATTGCCTCTCATTAATTCCTTTTGACTTCTTGAGGTAAAAACATGTCCCTAATCTCTTATTTTTGTCATTTTCATGCTAGTTTCACGTCATGATTTGTTGAAGAGAATGTGTGATGGTTTTGAATGTTAAGCTCGAATTTGATGATTTTTGTTAAAATTTAGGCTCAAATTTGATGATTTATATTGAAATGTGAGTTGATTTATGTTGGATCATGATAGATCAATGATAGAAATACATATATTTGGCTTGGCTTTTGGAGATTTGATGTTGTTTTGAATGGGTTAAGGTTTGGTTCGAGATTTTGGAGACTTTTGATGATTTTGTGATCCTTTGATGAAATTGATTTTAGATTTCTGTTTTGGAGCATGATTAGAGGTGATTTTAGTGGCTTGGAATGTTGGGTGTCGGGTTGTATGAAGTTTAGGGTGTTTTTGAGAGAATTTCTGTCGTGGGGACCGAAATGATAATTTTTGATTTGTTTTAGGTCTGGATTGTAAGTTTAGAATATTTGAAGGATTGGTTTGTAATTTGAAAAGTTTGGGGACAAATTTATAATTTATCAAAGTATTAGGGACTAAAGTGTAATTTTGAAAATGTTGAGGGACCAAATCATAATTTTATGAAATATTTGATTTTTGAGACTAGAGTGTTAGATCTTTGATTGAAATAGGTTTTTTAACATCGTCAAGTGTTTGGAATTTTTATTAGCATTCCACGCATATTCTGTAATGCCATAGTATTGTACTGTATTTGGAATAATTTGTCTACTTTAAGTTCCATTTGAGATCCGAGGTGACTGGCATCTATCAACGATGCGCGACTAGATTATTTGGCTCATCGTCCAGGTGAGTGGGATGTCATCTCTAGACACATAGACCGCGTCTTTATAAAATTATACATTTTTTGTTGTGTTAAGGCCTTGTAATGTAATGTGGACTAAGTAAAGGTTTGGTAATAATAAACTTTGACTTATGTGAAAATTTGTAATAAAAAAAATATGTTTTGAAATATTTAATATATTATCTGCAATTATTAGAATGTTTGAACTTGGGTATATTTCTCTGAAATAATTCTCTATTTGCATGTTGTCAGTGATGTATATGTATATATATATATGTACTTAGTAAGTTAATATATGTTCAGTAAATATCCGTCTGTTTTGCATGCTTGTCTGCTTCGTGTGCATGCATATGCGCTCGTCCGTTAAATATATGTCCGCTATAAATGTTTTGATAATAAATTTGCATTCTGAATAATATATTATATGTCAATATTACACTATGAGTTGTAATAGCCTCAGTAAATAAATGTTATTTGTGCATGTTTGTTTGTTTAATAATGTATTTGTTTAGATTATCCTGAGAATATGTGATCAATATTCATTATATGTATGTTCTATGTGATGTCTGCTAAGAATTCATTTGTATGATCTACTTGACTCGGGACACCTAACTATGGGGAAATGTGACATGTGTGTCCAACACAAACACACGTGATTTATTTTTCTAGTGGTAGTAGACCACATCGGTTAGTCAGTTAGGAAATGTATGACCCATGGGCCAAGTGGCATAGAGTCCACATCAAATAGTCAGTTAGAAGATTTATCAGGTGGCAAGGAGTCCACCTCAAATAGTCAGTTAGAAAATTTATTAGTTCAGTCAGGTCCTAAGTTTGATAGTCAGTTAGGAGATATACATGGTTTTCAGTTGTGCTATATTTTCTGATATTAGTTGGGTTTAATGATTGATTAGATTGTTCTCTGAATACATAAGTCTATATTGTTGTTCATTCCCCTATAGTATATTGTATTGTGGTATGACAACATATATCTTGCTAAAACTCATGGACTGCAATACTAGTAGATATACTTTTTGATCAGTTATGTCTGTTTCAGCACTGGGACCCTGAGGGTGACAGAGTACTATTTGAACCCCTAAGGATGTCTGTTGTTAGTCATTCTGAGCCTGATATTGTTTAGGCGCTTAAGACTACTAGTCTATTTCTAATCTGATTTTGTTAGTACAATTCCAATATGATACGGGTGTATTATCAATAATTATCAGATTTGTTTAATTTTGTATTTATAGTCAAATAAAAAGAATATGGACTTTAGTATAATCTGTAAAATAAGGATCTGCATGAATGCATGTTGTATGTTTTGTCTACTTTTTGATATATCAATGATTATGTTTGACTACATGTTGGTTGCTATTTGTACGAAATGTTTTCAAAATGAATTTTTAAAGTATTATCAGTATGTATACGAGTGTATACTAATAGCATATGATTATATACGTGGATGTGGTATTCTTGAAAAGGTTTCCAAAATGCTTTATGTGATGTCTTAGAGACGCTCTAAAGTGTTGTCTCTCACTGAGTTTTACTCACCCCTCACTTTAACATTTTAGGTGATTTTGTTGATAGTGACCTTCGGCATTCAGCACTCAGTGAGGTAGTCAGAAGTACCAGTGAGTGCCCTTTGTTCAGGCCCAGTATGTTTGTATTAATAGATGCTCCACACCGAGGGATATGTTGGTTTATGGTTATGTATATTTATTTATGTTTACTAAGTTTACTTACAAATGTTTTCTCTATATAATTATCTTTTGCTACGTATTAATATTATTTTGAATTTATATCTATGAATGAAACCTTTTATTTTGTAATACCCCATCCGATCCGATGACTTTCCTTGCAGCATTTTGTTCGGTTCCGACAAGATCCTCTATTGAACCCCGTTTGATTTCGATTGAACCTCATTCAATTCCGATTCAATCTTTGAATGTTTGTGATGATATTTAGTTGTTTGGAATGTTGATTTGATGTTTGAGAATGTTAATTCAAGTTATTTTTGCACGGATGAGTGTTGTGGAACCCCGAGTATAATTCAACAAGCGTTTGGAAGCGAAAGAAGTCGAAGAGTGTTGTCTGAGGCATGACAACATACTTTGCACGTAAAGGACGTACATCATCTGGAATTCCTTTACAACATATGTTGTGAATATATAACGTACATTATCTGGAGGAAAATATGATCAACATACTTTGCTTAGTTATAACGTATGTTGTGCTGCTACGTTTTCAGAACATAAGCTTCTGGATGACATTTTGAGCCATATAACGTTTGTTGGAGGTGTGGGACGTATGTTAGCAATGTTCAATATGTACGTTGGCCATAAAATAATGTATGTTGCCTTTTTTTTTGCTGAAACGGTGCGTTTCGATCTACAGCTCGATTTAAACCCCAAACCTGAACGTTTTCATCTGTTTTCCTCATTTTTCACTCTCTCTCACTCTCATATCGATTCTCTCACTTGCATATTTCTTCCCCAACGTTCTTTAACATCTATAAAGGTAAGAGCATGCTTCTAATCTATTATTTTTGTTCATTTCATGCATTAATCTTGGAAATTATATTTCGTCTGAATTTTAAATGGGTTTCAGATTTTGAATGATTCTGATGAAATGGTTTCTTAGGGTTGTTATATTATGATCGTTTGATGTTAGATTAACATGAGTCAAACCTTGAATTACGAGATTTGATGAGTTATTGCTTGGGCTAGGGTTAGATTCGGTTTTGGCCAAATTGATGATGATTTTGAGTTGTTTTTGCAAAACCAATTGTAGATTTGAGTTCCTGAGGTTGAGTAGAACTAATGTAGGTGATTGAAATCGATTTATATTGGTTGAATCAAAATTTTAACTCTTCTGGTAATTTTCTATAGGGACTGAAAGTGATATTGTGCATTATAGGGACTGAAATTGAATTTTCTAAATATAGAGAATTAAATTACATATTCTTGAGATTCTGAGGGTTTATTAATGATTTTTGGAGTCCTAGTGACTCATTATAAAATTTGGAATATTTTGGGGACTGAGTTGTAATTGTCCAAAGTTTGGGGACCAAAATGTTATTTTATACCAATGTGTAATATTTGATTTATGATGTTTGGCTTTGGCCTGAAAATGGTTTTTAGGCTTTGTTTGAGCGTTTGTATTTGTATATGCATTTACACACATTACGGTGCAACCACAATACCTTGTTTTGATTTGTTTTGATATGTTTATCCCAACTTTGTTTGGTTTCTGAGGAGACTAGTTATTCGCCGATGGACCGCAATATGGATTATTTGATCGGTGTCCATGTGAGTGTGGTAGCCACTTCAGACACATAGGATGTGTCCTCTAAACTCTGTATATGTTTTTGATGTATTTGACTTCCATATATAATCTGAAATAATAAAGGATAGGAAATCCTAAAATTTGACTGGCGTGAAACCTCTGTTGTGGAAATTTGGTTTTACTACGAAATTTTTATGGTATTTGAAATAAATATCATGTTTTAATATTAAATATGGTTTTGGTAATAACCATTTTGTTTTGGAATTTAAAATATTCTCTGTGGAGAATACTTTGTCCGGTACTTTGAAGCATTTTGATAATAAATGTTTTGTTTGAACGTTTGACATATTTGAGGAGAATTCCTTCTAAATTTGAATATGATCTTCGGGATTTATATTCCATTTGTTTGCATATGATTATTTGAATATTTTCAAATACAAGTATTTCAATATGTTTTGGAAAACGTTTTGATTTGGGACATCAAGCTACCGAGTAGCGTATTTTGATACACCACTGTTGTATCATTTGCCTAAGTGACTAATACTTTGTGCCTAAGTAGCTATGCTTTGTGCCTTAGTAGCTATACCATGGTGTCTAAGTGGCTAATATTGAGTCTGAGGACTCTACCTTTTGTTATTGGTCCCGCTAAACCTTTGATACTATGTTTTCTCAACGTTTTGGAAGAAAATATATAAATATATCTTTGGTAAATATTTTTGAAAGAAAATATTTTGGCTATGACAGAGTCTAGATGACTCCACCCTTTGCTTTGGTTCCATTGAGTTTTAATATTTTCTCTCTGAAAATATTTTGGATTTGGGATTCTATCTCTGTTGGATTTTAAGTTGTTTTGCAAAGAAAATATTATGGTTATTTAATATGTTGAAAACTCAATGTTTTATTCCATTTAATTATTTAATATAAATTGGTGAATATTTTTTGTCTGCTTTGATTGCAAAGGTTTGCAAACATGGATTTTTGAACTACTTTGTCTATATATACTAGTGTATATATATTAGTATTTGAATAAATACGTGCATGTGATAGTTTTTGAAATGTTTTTTAAATTGTTTTGAGAGGCCTGGTGCCGTTCTGAAGTGTTTATCCACTCACTAGGGATTCTTACCCCTTTTCCTTTTCTTGTCTATGTTTATCCTATGTTTCAAGTTATTCTTAATCTCGCACCAAATATTATGTCAGGTGCCTTGTTTGCAGTGAGTGCCCTATTGTTCGGACTAATTTTTGCTTTGCTAGATGCTTCACACCGTAGTGGGTTTATGGATTTGTATTTGGTAATAAAATATTTAATTTTTTTAACTATATTTATTCATTTAGTAATTGATAGCATAATTATATTTTATCGTTATCCGGGATTTATTTTCAAAGCTTAGTTTTGGTTGAAATGTTTTAATATGACTAATAAGCTGGAGAATAAAGAATGAGAATAATTGGGTATATGTTTTTGACACTTGAGGCTTGTGCGAAATGGGTTGAACTTCCATAGACGGTTCGCCTCGTACCCCGGTCATGGTCCGAAAACGGGTTGTGACATATTTATTGGTGTTTAATAAACGTTGGCATAAGATTGTGGGTAAATGTTTTAGTTATCCGAAGCTTGTGCTAGATTGGTCGGGCCTATGGTTCATTTGGCCTCGTACACCGGTCATTGTCCGATTTTAGGTCGTAACACTCCTATTCACCATTCATGGCACTTGACCTTTTTTCTGTACCCTTTATACAATCATAGTATATTAACCTTAATGTTCTTGATCTAGCCAATGCACACGCAACAGAAGTAGCATCACCAACATTAACACCACTAATATACCTTGGTTTAGTTGTTGCTACACTACGTGAATCACCATGATCAATGTTGGGCTAGTTTTCAGGGTTTAATTCGACACCCTTCAGATCTGGAGTCTTGATCTGAAACTCCACCTTTACCAAAGAAAACATAACCTATCTTATTTAAATCACCCACATAAATCAAATTATTTTGCAAGCCGAAGACAAACCAAGCATCAAATGTTTTGATCATCCCATCATACATCATAATCTGCAGGGAACCACTATCTTTAAAACTTAGCTCCTCACCATCTCCCAATGTTACATTGCCATTCCACTCCCTAAAGGAAGCAAACAATTCCCTAGAAAAGGTCATGTGATAAGCTGCTCTAGTGTCTATAACCTAGGTATCTACATAGCTAGATGTAGAAATAGTCAAAACATCACTGCATTCTTCTCGTTAAAACTCTTTTGATTCACCCCAGAATTATTCTAAACCATCGTTGCTCTTAATTCCTATCTTTCTCCCTCATTTTATTGTGGACAAAACCTTCTTATATGCCCAATCTTTTGGAATTCGTGACTAATTTTATGACATTCATAAACATACATGGCAGCTAAAATAACAAAAAGTTTTAACCTTTAAAACCTAGAATTCCACCAAGGATTCATGCACATTAACATACATGATTAGGGTTAGGGTTTTACCTTAAAACCAATGCTCGAATGATCGACTGAATGGAGTGTTGGTGTAGCTTTTAATATACAAAATCGAATCCCCTTTCTCTCACGTTGCCTTTGCGCGAACTTGTCTAAAGGTATCTCCACGAACACGCTTGCTTGAATCGGTCTCGTATACTAGCACGTGAATCTCTATTCTAGCCTCACAAATTCTCTTCTCTCTTTTGATGTGGAAATTCGGCATTGCCCTCAAAAGGCACTCCTCTATTCGGCCTTATGTATGTTCACATATATATAGATTTGTGTGAAACCCTAGTAAAAGTTTGTTAGGTTTCTTCTTACTTGTCCTACAAGTATAAGAACTCCATATCACACAAAATTAGGGTTTCTAAAAAATAGGAATGTGCAGAATTTTTCCTAAAAAATAGGAGGTGTGTGGCTGAATTTTCTCCTACAAAATAGAAGGCTTGCCGAATTTTACATAGGCTTTTTAATGTTATTGAACTTTTAATTATATGATACATTATCATCAAATACATCACTCTTTGATTAAAATACATGGACAAAATTTATGTCACACATAATAATAAACCCAAAACATGTTTAATCTTAATAATTAGTGATTTATTTGAAAGCCCATTATATTAATGGATTATGTCTTATATCATATTTAAGACTTAAATCATCAAAGCTGAATTATTAATGATTAATCAAATTAATCATTATAATTCAATTACCAAAAGAGAGAATATTTGTGATCCAATCCAATTTACTTTAGTGTGCGATCCAATAGGCCCACTTGAAAATGACAATGAACCTTTGTCCCACAACTTAGGCCCAAAGTCCATAAGTGATATCTAGTAATACATTATGGCAACCCAATATCGAGTGGATGTCAGATATCCGATTTTACCTTTCACGGTTTGATATTTCATCATTTTGTCTCACGATATCTAGATTAAGCATAAGGCATGGTCATATGTCAACCTTATATGCTTAATACATTTCCTGATCCCAAATAAATTGATATAACAAATAACATTGATAATCATTTTTATCAATTCATTTGAGTATGCATACATTCAATCAATCATACTCATCAAGTGGCCTAGAGATATCACTCTTCATAAGAGGAACAAATTCGTCACTCTCACTATCACTCATCTACATGATTCATGACATATCCAATCATAGCTTTTATAGTTACCATGTTACGGATAACGTTTGACTAAGTTAAAACATGTGATTCATCATGTAGGAGTCGATAGTGAGTTTCAATCAGAGGATTCAAAATCCACACTGCATGAAAGCTACTTGTGACATTAATCCATGAAGTACTTTCATAGCGGGCCAGTCCAATACGTGTTCCCTAACATATATCTATGTTCTAAGCGATGTCTTCACATCCATAATCAGTAAAACTTGATTATCCACTTAGCAACACACTAATCTTAATTCATTATCATTCACATGATAATAATCGATTAGAGATATTTAGAATAGTATTCTTTTAACCTTAGGGTTTTACTATCAAGTCACGTATTTGATGACAAAAGGAAGAATAAACTATTCATGGATATTTTATCTACATAAAACATATTATAATATTTCAAAGATATGAAATGAAATGCCTCTTTATTAAATGATAAATCAAATAACAATGTACATATATGATTGGACTAGAGCACCAAAACTAACACAATCTCTTTACAATGAAAGCATTCAACCTAGATTTTGACATCGAATGCGACCTGCTATTGCCCCTATGGTTCCTTTTTATGTTTTTGCCCATCCATGACAGTTAATCCAGATTCTCCATTGCCTTCCACAAAACTAGAAACTAATTTCTTCAATTCTTTAGACATCAGAGTATCCTTAACATTGATTGAGATACTATCTTGCCATACATCATAGTATCCACAAAACTTTCATAAGAATTAGGCAGAGAACACAAGAAACTCATAGCTTGATCCTTATCTTCAACCTTAACACCTACACCTTTTAAATCTAGTATAATTCGGTTAAAGTTACCAAGATGATCTTTTACCTGCAAAATTCCTGCCATCTACAAGATATATAATCGTTTTTTCTGATAAAGCATGTTAGTGAGAGATTTCTTTTGGTACTTGTTTTCCAATTTTTTTCCACAAGCCCACGACCATAGTTTCATTGACAACCTCCCTCAAGACTTCATTTGTCAGACTCAACAGAATTATACTATGTGCTCCCTTGACATAATTTCAGTCTTCTTTGCTGCTGTCAGTTCTACCAGTAACCTCTCTTCCCTTTCTATCGCATTAGCACCCTTCTACTGAACTAGAAGCACCTTCATATTCAACATAGTGAAATCATTCGATCCATTAAACTTCTCAATCTCGAATTTGTGGGAAGACATCTTCTTTCAGCAGATTTGAGCCTAGGAGTTTCTGAATCAATAAACGTCTATGGTTCTGACACCACTTGTTAGGAATTAGGGAGCCATGGGGAGAAACGCATCACGCGTGGGCCTAATGAATGAGCATACAAGTAAGTTTAATGCCACATCTTTACCCAAAACTTTAAGGCAATGAGTTATAGGTCTACATCACTTATAAGCCCTTCACTCACACCATATTCTCCGATGTGAGACTCCTCTTCATTCACACTTGCTTTTCTGACAAAGAATAACCAATATGTTGATATATATATTTCCAAGTGGCAAGACTTGTCCCAAGACAAACATGCTTTTAATGAATGAAGAAAATTACTAGCTTCCCTTTTTAAGCGAACGATATTAATGTTGAACATGGCTACAAAACCATCGAATCTGAAATTTCATTCGGGAAAAAAAGTTTCATTTTTAAAATTCATTTGCAAATTCTTCATCATTTTACGGAATTTGTTTTGGTTATATTCAATTCCGCATATTTAAAATCATAAAATTAAAATGAATTTTTTAAATTTCAGAATTGTAATTGTGATTTTTTTTACCCAACAAGGTGTAAAGTTTAAAATTTGCAATAAATTGAATAAAGAGGACAAAAATGAAAAATAAATTCGAAATATTTTGTGTTATATGAAGCTCACACAAGTCTTAAAATCTGATCAAAATAGAGTGCTTGAGTGTTGTTTGGTAAAAGAAAAAAAAAATAGAAAATGGTGAAGAAAAAAGTGCCTTCTGCTTTCAGGTATATAAACTCACATTTTTCGTCAGAAGAAAATAAGAAAAATTAAAGGGATCACATCGAGAATATCCTTGGACACAAATTAAATCAATAAACAAAAACATAAAGTACATAGTTTCCTGGAAAATTAAACACAAAATTTAAAGTAACAATCTAGATAATCAATTAATGTTCATGTGCAGACACCAACCAAATGCCATTTGTGTCGCTGGTCGCCACTAAACAGTTCCAAGTCACAGGAAGTTGTTTATGCATGTGACGCATCAAAACTTTTGGATAAATTCCAATTTCAATCTAAGCCCCTTTTCTTCATATTCAATTGACCCATTCCAACCAGAGAAGACTCGTCTTGGGCCTTAGCCACATTAGTGGGACGACTCGTAAAGAAACAACTATTTACGTCCAAATTCTGACGATCTGTAATCTTTGAAAAAATCAAGTCATGCAAAGTTGGTCATTTGGTGCGTATATAAATACGAGCCAACTTACTTTTATCCCACAGACGTAAAAATTACAATCCGATTACAGCAATTTATTTAATCTTTGTACAAGAATCATTTTAGATCAAGCAACAACGATATATTGATCGATGATGGGAATTCGAAATAATATTGTTCTTGTTGTGACTATATTGCTTTTTGTTAGTAACAGCCAGTCCAATATTGAGGGTTGATGACAATGAAAAAATAACCAAGAAGGAGCTTATCTTTCAATCCTTGCCAAAAGGCCCGATCGGTCCATCCGGTCGGACTTGTGGCAGCACTCTTCCGGGTTGGGCGGGCCGCCATGCACTAGCCATAGAGCTTTTTTTGATCGAGCCATGGCTCCTCCACATGCGAACCCGACTCATGTGGTCCGTTTCGGTTTGGTTACTGCTAATCCTTGATGCCTGATCATGAAGAATTGGGTTAAGACCGTCAAATAATCAATAATTATCACTGGATAATTTGACGGTGTTTTGTGTCGGGAATATTTTATAGATAATTATATTAACAAAATTTATCTATATTGCAGAATAATGGCATTACTGAACATGCCTTTGGAGTAAATATCTCTTTTCTCCTTCATATACACTTCATTACATGTAAGGATCAGTTTTTCTCAGAATAAAAAAATTGGCAATTTATGTTTTAATTCTTCTTTTTAAGTTTGCCTGCATGTTATTTATCAAAAACAGAAAAAAAAAAACAAAGAATTATGCATGTATGTTTTGCGTATTAATGTATGATTAATATAGAATTATTCTAAATTCCTAGTATACACTTTGCATGGATTCGGGAATGAAATGCAAAGCTAGTTTGTTTATGATTAATCTAGAGGGGACAATGACAAAATAATTACAAAATATGGCTGGCTTTTGTTCTTTTTTCATGTGTGTACCCCCTTGTCAGATTCCAAACTTTTGTAGATTCACATTTCAGATAAAACCATACACACTTATCATCTATGCGCACCGCTACAATGTCCATGCGAATGTCATTCTCATGTTACCGTGCATCATTGAAAAATTAGAAGATTGAAAATCGATTGAATAACAATTAAATACCAATTTGAAACCAAAAATAATATCCAATAGATCTGAAAAAGAAAATCCAAAGAGATCAACGACCATTTGAATACCGATTAGAAGTCGATTGAAAATAAAAAACGTTGAAAACCGATTGGAAATAGTAAATGCAAATTCATAAACTGAAAAAAAAAATTGAATTATGTTTGTGCTATTATGTTTTTCAACTTGTTGAAATTTGTTACATCGGGTCGTTTAATAGTCAAGGGCCCATATTCATTTCTTTTTTCGAGAGAGGATTCAATTGCAAAATTTGGGGAACAATTTTAATATATCTAATTTTAGGACTTAAATTGTCACGACCCATTTCTGGGACCGTGACCGGCGTACGAGGCGAACCGTCTATGGAAGCCCGACCCATCTCGCACAAGCATCGGAGAACAGAAACTATCCAATTTTATATTTTTAATCGGCTTATTTACCGTATTAAACAATTTAGCAGGGAGATATTTTTCAAAAATAATATTCTTAAATATATAATTAAAATATATTCGTAGTAACAAAATAATAAATAAATAATTTAAATAAAACCGTTAAACATTTGTTTAACAATTGTAAGTCCATACCCACTACCCAGTGTAGAGCAACTAACATAACCTAAATTGGCCCGAACAACAGGGCACTCACTGCACGCG
>CAODLS012223856.1:0-10018 GCA_948243855.1 Flueggea neowawraea | reverse complement strand
CATCCTCGGGTTCGGGTTTAATGTGGTTCAAATTGGACTTTGGGTTTGGGTTTGGTTAGTCATGTTGGGTTAGAACCAAATGTGACAAGTACTAATACAACAAACAAAATCATGGCATTAGAACCAAATGAAATATATATAAGGCTCTGAGTGGGGTTGGGTTCGAGCCTTAGTTGGGTCAGGTTTGGGTTGGTTCGGTTTATTAATTTAATTGCCACTTCAGCATACCATGTGACCTGGGGAAAGAGAGGTGACACATTTATGTGACACTTTATATCTAGTCTGAAAACTTTTTTTGATAAACAGATTAGGTTGAAGCAAAAAAAAAAACTCAGAAGTGACAGTTTTGTAGCATTTTTTTCATTTGTCACCAAACTTGAGAAAATAAAAAATTTTTGTGACCATCAATATTATTAACCCTCTCAAATCTGTCTCTCAAGCTCATTCGTTGCCTCTCACTACTTCATTTCAATTTCTTAAGGTGAGATTACTTCTTTTTCCCTTTTATTTCTCCATTTTCATCCAAAAAGCTAAGGTTTTGGTTGGATGACAGTTGTGCCTCGGGTTCGGATTTAGCTCATTTTTTATGAGATGGGAGTCAATTTCTATTAGATATTAATGGGTTGAGGTCGGAAATGTGTAGGGTTGACTTGATTTTGGAGATTGGTTGTGTTTTGTTGAAATGGGTTATTGAATTCGAATTTTTAAGGACTAATAAGGTCGGATTGATGGTGTTTTGGACGAAAACGATAGTGGATTCAAGTTCTAGGGATGATTTTGAGTCGATTAGGGCGGTTGAAAACGTCGGGCTTTGATCGGTTCGATATTTGGACATTTTAGAATATAAATTTTCTACCGTATGGACTAAAGTATAATTTTTCCATTAATTCTGAATAAATTGAGGATTGAACTTGATATTTTGCATATGGATCGAATTTGTAATTTTTGATGAGATTAGAGTGGATTTGTAATTTTTAAGAAAATTTAATAAATTTGTAATTTCAAGAAACATGGGGATTTAATTTGTAAATTTGAAATACTGTGAGTAATAATTTGTAAATACTAAAAATTTTGGTGTAATTTGTAATTATTCGAGATATCACAGAATAAAGTGTAATATTACAAAAATTTAAGAATTAAACTGTGATTTTACGAGATGTTGAATTTTCGGAGAAAATGTTAAATATTCGATCAAAATAGAATTTATAACATTGTCGGAGGTTTGAGGTTTTCATTTGCATTTCATGCATACTCTATAGAGCCACAATATCGTGTATCATACTGTGTTTGATTCTGTTATAATTTGTCTGTTTGCTTTCAGTTTCGTTGTCTACCTTTAGTTCCATTTGATTTCTGAAGTATTCAGCCATTCACTGGTGATCCGTGATTTTGGATTATTTCGCACGGTATCCAAATGAGTGAGATGATAGTTTTAAACACATAGGTTGTGTCTTCAACTTTGTATAATTTTTGTTGTGTCGAGATATTTATCTGTAATCCGAATAATTATTAAATTGACTAATTTAAAATCTTGTTTATATGATAATTATGGAATAAGAATTCCGTATTTTTTAAAATTATTATATATTTATTTTTTTGTAATAAATCTTCTGATCTGTATGGTCGTCTGTTATTTATTTATTTATTTTATTTTGATATGAGACACTTAGTTACGGAGTACGTAGTCTTTGGTATATCACTGTTCTAAGAAGGCCCCAGTTACCAGGGTAAAATAGTAGTCATGTGTCTAGTTAAACACATTTATATTTTTGTTTGGTGGTTGTGTCTAGCTAAACACATGTATATTTCTGTTTGGTGGCTTAGTCCCCAATATTTCGTCTGTTCTGGTCTCATTATCTTATTCTGCTATATATTTATATTTATTTATAATATAAATATATTGTCTGACTGTGTGCTGTTTGCTTTGATTGCGGAAGGTTTTTGAAATGAATTTCTGAACTATTACTATATGTATACGGATGTAGATTATTAGTATCTAATCATATATCCAATGAGATATCTGATTCGGCAATGAGTGCCCTTTTGTTCAGGTTCAGTTCATATGTTATGTTAGATACTTCACACTGAATTTCTATGGGTTATGTTTGTATTTGAATGTTTTAGTTAATAATATTTATTTTCAAATATTTCTTTATATATTTTAAAATTATACTTATGTTTTATTATTTAAAAATTATTTTTATAAATGAAATTCTTTTATTTATTTTTGTTTAATTATAGTTTGATGTTAAGAATTTGAGTGTAAGTTCTGTACTCTGAGGTTTGTGTGAGATGAGTCGAATTTTTATAAACGATTCGCCTCGTACGTCGATCATGATCTAAAAATGGATCGTGACAATATTACTATTTTTTATCACATAAAAACAACACAAGCCCATATATTCCAGATTACAAGCAATTGTACTTTCATGTAACATATAAAACTACTACTATAAAAGCCATGTTTTAGGATGAGCATGTGAAAAGAAGGAGCTATGCAGCTAATAACTGGACTTGTGGTCGTATTTATTTATTGATAAGTTGGTTGCGCCAATCGTAATTGGAAAACATATGGTCAATGCATCCAGAAAGTTCATAGCACCATGAATGTTTTATGGATGCAGAAAACTTGCTTTAATGCAATACTTTATATAATATATTCAACCATATAATTAGGTCACACATATTAGTTGTAGGACATATGGGACTTGATTACAATTATATGTCGGTTTGTATTAATAATTTTTTTTATGACAAGCAGACAAGGAACCCATATCTAGCGGCTCTTCAGGCTACACACCGAATAAATAAATCTCGAGAGAATTAGCCCAACAACCCACTGTCGAACTCTTCACTTTAGTACAAGTTTATCAAAAAACTCAGTATTGCACAGTAAATAAGTTTAATTTTTGAAAAGAGAAATTGCTCGAACTCAAACTTATGATCTCGCTTGTACCGAAACATGCAACTACTAATCATTTTACCTGGGTATATTAATAATTTTGCCTTTCTATTACTTGCTCCTTTCAAATTATTTGTCGTTTAAAATTTCCATATATATGTAAAAAATATTATTATTTAATAAAAAATATTAATACACACATGAAACTAACTCAACTAAATTGAGGTAATTCAAAAGTGATAATTACTATTTTCAATTCAACTAAACTGATTCGATAAGAAGCCAGTTGTATCTAAATTTTAAGTTAAATTATTCATCTACCTCTTACATTTACTGTTTCCTACAATCCAAAAGTTAATCATAAATAAAGGATTTGGTCAAAAGCAAGTTTCACAAAACATGAATGAGGAATATACCTATATAGCATAGGAACCCCTTAGATTATTGAACCTATCCTTATTGTACTTTTTTGTTGCAAACAGAGAAAAAAATGCAATTTCATTCTCATAGATAAAAAGGAGTCAAAAAAATTTGTCAATTTGCTGGGGTGTGAATATATTTTGGTAAATAGCATATAGAAGATGATGGATATTCGAATAATAAAAAGTTAATACAAACTAAATTTTTATATTTTACAATAAATTACTAATAATTATATAAATTATACATTCAAATGTTATAAAACATAGTAAAATGTAAAATTAATTGTATATTGTTTTTGATAGTACAATTAGTAATTATAATTCTTAAATTAATAAAAATTGGCCAAAGGGTTGATCTCCTTTTTAAAATATGCGGCAATTTAAATACTAGAATATATATTATTTCTAAAGATTTTATAAAAAACAAGTGGTGGACAAATACTCTTTTTATATTATAAACACTATTATATTACATGCCTTATTTATATTGATATTTCCTTTTAAAAGATGTATTGATTGAATGCACATGCTGCTTTGGTAATATTCTTATTTCCAAATATTTTTTTCTTTTTTTGATCTGAATTTTCAAATATTTTTTCTAATTTAAAATATTGCTTAGAAAAATATATACACTCACCATGTAACTACACCAATACCAATACTAATAAATAATATGCTATTTTATGAAAAAAAAAATCTTCTAATATTATTATTTAATAATGATAAAGTATGGGTAAAAAGATCATTAAATTGTATTAAACTCTAAATTGTAACGATGACGTTACAAGCAGTCATTACTGAAGAACATTATGATATGTTACAATATTCACTCATTAACCCGTCACTTTATACATAGACAGGATTGACAATGTCTTGAGGTACGTAGTATTTACTACACATAATATTAGTCTGTCAAATTCTCTATTAACTTTAGCATAGAAGATTTCTTTAAAAAACAAACTAATCTCTTCGTGTCTTGTGGACACAAAATTCAAAGTGTCGTTTAACTTTTTGGCCGTTCATATTCTTTTATATATTATTATTAAAATCGAAACAACAACAACAAATAACATTCGAACATATTATATTCAAAAAATATATAATACATTTCCACCTCAACTCATATTTATATAAATTTTATTTATTTAGAAAAAAAATCATACACATAGGCACCACATGATTTTATATATTAAAAGAAATGGTCCCACAAAGTACATAACACACACGCACTTTTGAGCTGTGAAGGCCACAGACCAAAGACCATGTACTTTTTCTGGAAAAAAAAATAAGATAATAAAACAATATAATAAAAAACAAAATAATAAAAACACCACAGAGAGTTCATGACAAAACATGAGCTCCTATATTATAGTCGTTATGACACATGTAACATAAGGTACAACAAAGATAGAATTCTACTAATTCTTGCTTCTCTTCTTCTGTTCCAATTCTCTAGCTCCACAACCACAACAGTTCCTCTCTTCGTCCTTGGCTTTGACTTCTTTCTCATTTCCTTTTTCTTCTTCTTTCTTCACTTTTGTTGAAGTTTCTCTCAGTTTCTGTGAATTTCTTTTCCAAGAAAACTAGCAACAAATCATCTTTGGTAAGTGAGGATTAGTGGGTTTTTTCCAAGACTCTTTTTTTCTTGGTGGGTATTGGTTATTTTCAAAGAAATTTTGTGGCTTATAAAACTTCTATCCAAACACGGCTTAGCTGGACTCTTCATAGTGAGAAAGATAACTCTTTGTATTTGTCTTGTTTTATTAGAGAATTTTTTTTTGACAACGTTGTTTAATTGGAGATTGAAAGAAAGAACTTTGCTTTCTGTTTTCTAGGTAACCAAACAGAAAAAGTTTGCTCCTTTTCTGTTCAGCAGTTTGAGTTTCACCATTTTACTCATTGACTCTGTGTCCATGTAATCTCTTCTTCACTTTTTATGCTGCACTTCTAATTTTAGTGAAAATTCATGAAACTTGTTCTTTTAATTTTTTTTCGAGCTTTGTTAATTAGACTCTAATGCTTAAGTGAGAAACTGAATCCTGAAATTTTGACATTTAAGGAATTGTAATCTTTTTTTTTCTTTTTGAACTAGGATATTGATTCATGGAGAACAATGGAGGTGTGTATTTTATAAGGAATAGGAGATTGGAGAGTTTTTTGGATACAAACAATACTTCAAATGTGAAAGAAAGCCAGCAGAAGGTTTTGGTGAAGAAAGAAGAAGCGAAAAGAAGTTGTAAGAGTGATGTTTATGTTGACGATGATGGATGGATTTCTGAATTGGTGTCTTGTGTGAGAATTGTGACATGTTTCCTTTCCATGATGGTCACCACATTCATATGGGCTTTAATCATGTTGGTGTTGCTACCATGGCCATATCAGAGGATTAGGCAAGGAAATATTTATGGCCATGTCACTGGTAGAATGTTGGTAAATGACTTCTGTATTATTTGATTCTTTTGTTGTTATAGTTTTCATTATTATTTTCAAGATTGTTGGTGTTACTATTTTGGTTAAGATGTTGATTCTGTCTGTTCTGATATTTGATGGATTTTTTCTAACAGTTGACTGTAGATTTCTTTTGAAAGTAGATTGCTTTTTTGTTTGTTAACAGTTTTTGGATAATCGGTTTTCTGTTAGCAGTTGACAGTAGGCTGCTCTATTTTTTTGGCTGATAAAAAACTGCTTTGTTGTCCTGGTTTTTTCTCTATAATTCCCAATAATTGAAAGGTTTTTTTTTTCTATATTTTTGTGAAATATCTTTACGACCAAACTCAGTTCCTTATCTTTTGCCTCATATCTCAATTTTTATCTCTTCGCATGGAATTTATGTAAATTGCTAATTTGCTATCCATGGAGTCGATGATAATTGAGTTTTTCAATGCCGAGGACGGAGTAAATTGTCTTTTATTGTTTAAGTAGTTGGCAAGTTTGATCTTTGATTATCTGCAACTGTCTTGGTATTCCTTGGTCTTCTACAAACGTATGATGTTGATTTGTGTCAGTAAAATAATCATATTGGCCATAAAGAAAAAGCGATAAGGTTCGCTGCAAGTTTGCAGGTAAAGGCTTGGCAGCTCTGCTACATACTGAAAATTTTTACATTTTGATTGCAGATGTGGATATTAGGTAATTCGGTAAAGATAGAAGGTGCCGAGTATTCGAATGAGAGAGCCATTTATATCAGCAATCATGCATCTCCTATTGACATTTTCCTTATAATGTGGCTGACCCCATCAGGAACAGTTGGCATCGCAAAGAAGGAGGTACGCGTTCAATTCTTTTTCAGGACTCCTTTGATGGAAATCGATCGTTGCATAGATTTGCAGAATAACAGGTTTTCTTATTACATATCAAATTTGAAATTTTACCTATATAATTGCTAATAATGCTAGATGTACTGTGAGTTTGAGTGCTTTAGAGGAAGGGATATGAATTTACGGTGACTTAAAGTAAATTTTTCGTTTGCAGATTATCTGGTATCCTTTATTTGGACAACTTTATGTATTGGCCAACCATCTTCGAATTGATCGTTCCAAACCAACTGCTGCTATTCGATCCATGAAAGAGGTACTTCCTCCAGTACATTTCTCTGACAATGGTCAATTACATGTTCTGATATGCCGTTCTTTGTGTTCAGGCTGCTGCTGCAGTTGTCAAAAACAACCTGTCGTTGATCATTTTTCCTGAGGGCACCAGGTCCAAAAATGGACGGCTACTTTCCTTCAAAAAGGTATATTTTGGCATTTTGTTTGAGTAGAGCGCGATTGTCAATTGTGGAAAAATTCATGTACTTCAAAAACAATGTAAGTCGCGGATTATTTTGTATGCCAATGTCAGTTTGGTGTATCATACCCAACATCCAAACCAATTTGATCAAAACACCTTTTTATAAACTATGCCCAAGTTGATTTTAACAAGAAATGGCGAAATGTATAATATCACTACTTTTGGGTGATAGAGAGCCATGGAAGATTCAAAGATTAGAATACTTCATAATTACTAAGTTTATCTTTGAGTTGGTCAGAATTAGGCTGATAATCTGCCACCAGTCTGCATCTTGAACATGTAGTTGCATGCACTTTCAGATATTCTCAAATTAGGCCACCTTTATCCATCTTTCTGGGGAATTTCCATTGCAGGGTTTTGTGCATTTGGCTTTACAAACATGCCTACCGATAGTTCCAATGGTCCTGACAGGTTCACATCATGCATGGAGGAAGGGCAGCTTACATGTTCGGCCAGCGCCTATCGAAGTCAAGTACCTTCCTCCTATAAGAACTGATGGCTGGACGGCCGAAAAGATCGACGATTATGTAAAAATGGTACACGACGTATATGTTGAAAACCTTCCAGAGGCTCAAAAGCCTCTTTGTTAGATACTGTTAGCTAGGAGGGTAGTTCAAGATTCATAGTTGAGCATCTCTTCCTTCTTGATATCTTACCAATCTTGGAAGGTCCCTTTAAGTAAAGCAACTAATGTATATACACTTGAGTTATTGCTATAACAGAGATTGCTTAATCAATTGCTGTTGTGTACCAATGTTTTGCATGTCTTGTACAGTTAAATTGTCAATTTTTCTTCATAAACATCATGGGTTATCATCTGTGTCATGTTTTTTTAAGTCAAGGAATCATGTGAGTTGGTGTCAACTTTTTGGATGAAATATCAATCTTTACATGTGAGTTGGTGTCTTACAGATTCCTTCAAAATGGACTATTGTCTTACAGATTCTGTTTATTGACATTTACAAATGAACTAAGAGCAGCTCTAGGTAAAAAAAAAACAAAACAAAGAGCAACTGTTGGATTAAAGTAGATTGGTATGTTTGGTTTGGTAAAACCTCTAAGTAATAAGATATTTTTAACATCTAACTAATTCAAATTTAAACCCAACATAATTTATATGGGCGATAAAGTTTTTTCTGCTAATTTTGGAAACTTCTTCATACTCAATAATTGAACTCAAGAGATTTGATTAAAGAAAAAAGAATCCTTACCACTTTATACAACTCTCGGTGGTAGATAAGTAAATTTGTAGTAGTAGAATGTCCCGATTGCAAATTGATAAATTTATTAAATTATATGGTAAAAAAGAATAAATTGACATACGTGTTAGTGAATTTGGACTATAAAATGACTAAAAAATATGTATTTTAAGGCATGATTTTTGATATTTCAAAACAATATCGTCAATTGGTGTTGTTAGTTGTTAATATATTGCAGAAATAGATGATAAGAAGTTTCCTTAATTAATTGATGTAGGAACAGGTAAAACGTGTAATTAAACATCAGGTCGACTGTTTCTTATATGAATATCAAACATGAAATCATGGATGTTAACATGGAAAGTTGGTTAGTTGACAGATTAATTAATCATAAATCATGGAAGCAACATGTTTAACGTTTCTTACTGTTAAATTGTGATAAAAAGCTTTGGTATCTACATCTATAAAATAAAATAAAAAGCTTTATTAGTTCTGGTCTGTGTTGCACTAGTATTGGGTTGTTCAGATTTAATCTGTTTATTTTCGGTGAAGTACTACAGTAATCTCACTCTGTGCCGACCCAAGTCAGTGTCCGGGCATTAGCTATGACTCTTGAGAACATTCCGTAACTGAAAGGATACTTTCGAATTTAAAACTTGCATGAACACGCTCAACAAAAATATATTACTTACCGGTCGCTCCGCTTTTCCTGATAAAAAAATAAAAACCAACAAATAGATTGTGTTATTTTTTTATTGTCTGTGGACGACAATCATGAATGTGACAGCCACCGCGAGGCAATAAATATTTCCGTCTTCTTCGTTCTTCACATTTCCCTTCTCATGGCGGTTTATGCATTTTTTTTCTTTTTTTTGATAAGTGGTTTATGCAATTATTTCTGATTGATTCCCTCGTTTAGCTTGTTAAGAAGGGTAGGACTTAACATATTCCTAATAACATATTTTTATGTTTTAAATAGTAAAGAAAATAAAGAAAATGACGTTATTTAAAAAAAAATATGTTAAATGCTGAGCTTATATATTTGGCGTAGAATCAAATAGATTATTCTCTTTGTAGTTTTGGTATATCTTCATGCTATATATCGATATTTGTTATATACTGAAGACTTACAATATTTTTACAAATAAATTTGTGGCTCAATAAACTAGAATCGTCTTGGATGCTAAGGTGTTAATAATTTGAATTTTAGTGTATTTAAATATTTTGACAGTTGATATTTGCTAGAAATCAACATGTTTAAATTTGATAAAAATATCATTTTTAATATTAAATAATGGGCAATTAAATTGTACTACACGTAAAATAATCAAATGGCTCAATTCATTAAAATATCATTGATATTTTGAAATAGGTTTATAATTTAAATAACAATATAAAGTTGCTCTCACTATTGATTAAAATTTTAAATAACAGTTAATGACAAAAAAAATATATGAGAATTAAGAAAAAAGTTTGATATTCACATGTGGCATGCAAATAAAAAATATTTTTTTTGTTAAACAAAATAATGAAAAAACATAATTTTTCTTTTTATTTTTTAAAAATCTATATATATTTTTGGTGATATTGTGAAAATTTATATATAGACAAAAGATTTATTTAAAATCTCTTTTTATATATTTTCTTTTTGCTTTGACTTAATAGTTGCACACAGAAGGAAGACTCTGTCACTTCCAATTTTACTT
>CAODLS012223593.1:0-19063 GCA_948243855.1 Flueggea neowawraea | reverse complement strand
CTTCTCAAATGGATATTGTAAAACGTAATCCAGCAAGAGAGGATTGGTGGGCTGGATCTGCTCCTTCAGGGCCTTTTATTTATACGCCTTTTAGTAAAGGGGAGCCAAATGATAGCAGCAAACAGGAACTGATTTGGATTGGTGGAGAACCAGTGCAGGTTTTGGTGGAGTTGGCAAATCCATGCGGCTTTGATTTAAGAGTTGATAGTATTTACCTCTCCGCCCATTCAGGGAATTTTGATGCTTTTCCTGTTAGTGTAGATTTACCACCAAGTTCATCAAAGGTCATCACGTTATCTGGTATCCCAACTTCAGTGGGGCCAGTGACAATTCCAGGGTGTACTGTTCATTGTTTTGGTGTTATCACTGAACATATTTTCAAGGATGTCGATAATCTGCTCCTTGGTGCAGCACAAGGGCTTGTGCTATCTGATCCTTTCAGATGCTGCGGGTCTGCAAAATTGAGAAATGTACCTGTTCCAAATATTACTGTAGTGCCACCATTGCCTTTACTAGTGTCACATGTTGTAGGTGGTGATGGTGCCATAGTTTTATATGAAGGTGAAATACGTGATGTCTTGATTAGTCTATCTAATGCTGGCACAGTTCCAGTTGAACAGGCACATGTCTCCCTCTCTGGAAAAACCAAGATTCTATAGTTTCAATTCCTTATGAAACTCTCAAATCTGTACTACCCCTGAAACCTGGTGCAGAGGTGATTCTACCGGTGAATTTGAAAGCCTGGCAGCTTGAGACAGTGGATCATGAAACTGCTGCTGTTAAGCATGCCTCTGGAAGCATGGGGAGACAGTTAAAGGACAATAGCAGTCCCACTTTGTTAATCCATTATGCAGGTACTTTTTGACTTCAATAAATCGTCTTTTCCTCATTTTTTAATTCTTTTTAGCTCTGCAAATAATTAGAAACCTTACGGTGGTCAAAAATTATTGTTCAGTTACTGTTATGTACTATATGACTCCAAATAGTAGTTGTAATGCAAAACTATATATTACAAAGCAGTTATTTTTGGAGCTCCCATGGTTTTTATCTGACAAGCACTTACAAAATTTGACAATTATGCCGGATGCATTCTTTTTTATTTTTTTGTGGACTCTCTTCATTTATCATCACTTTGGTATTATCATTTTACTATTCAAAGCTCTATGATCACCTTAGTATGATTGTGTTCATTTATTGCTTCCCTATGCACACCAGAAAGACTTCATTTTTAGCTGTTTCTAATATTTACTCGTTTATCAATGGTTTCTCAGGACCATTGACAGATTCTGGAGATCCTCCTGCTACTGGATCTACTCTTCCTCCTGGTAGACGTCTGGTTGTTCCTTTGCACATATGTGTTTTACAAGGTTTGTCTTTTGTAAAGGGTCGTTTACTCTCAATGGAAATCCCTGCACATGTTGGTGAAAACATTTCAAAACCAGTCAATCTGGAAAATGGCCAGAGTACAGCTATTAACACTGAGAGTAAGATGGATGGATTCGTAAAGATCGATCCTTTTAGAGGAAGTTGGGGTTTACGCTTCTTGGAATTGGAATTGTGTAATCCGACTGATGTGTTTGAAATTAGTGTCTCTGTACAGTTGGACAATGACGAGGATAAAACTTCTGCTGATGAAAATGCCACTGAATATAGCTATCCAAAGACAAGAATTGATAGGGATCACTCTGCGAGGGTACTGATACCTCGGGAGCATTTTAAGCTACCTATTCTTGACGGTTCCTTTTTCATGAAGGATTTCCAGCCTGATGGTCCTGGTGGAAGAAGTTTAAGCTTCTCAGAGAAGAACACTAAGGCAGAACTAAATGCTTCTATTAAGAACCTCATCTCCAGGATAAAGGTCAGGTGGCAATCAGGACGGAATAGCTCTGGGATTTTGAATATCAAGGATGCCATACAATCAGCACTTCAGACATCTGTTATGGATGTACTGCTACCGGATCCATTGACTTTTAGCTTCAGGCTTGCGAGAAATGATAATCCACAGGAATCTAATATATCAGTTCAGTCCACTGGGCCTAAAGGTTCTGTATTAGCACATGAAATGACTCCTATGGAAGTCCTGGTACGCAATAACACCAAGAAAGTGATCAGGATGAGTCTTAGTATTACATGCAGGGATGTGGCTGGAGAGAATTGCATTGAGCGTTCCAAGGCAACCGTGTTATGGGCTGGTATGCACTTTTCGTTCTGTTGTGATGTGATTCAGCCATTACTTCCATGGATTGGTATCTCTTACTTGTCCGCTTTCCAAAATTATTTTACAAAATTTAGAACTCATATAGTATCCTCTTCAAAGTAAAAAAAGGAACTTATATGGTAAATGCCTAAACATTTGCATTTTTTCTATTCAATTATAAGCTTGATAGTCTGCATAGCTGACCCGAAATGAACTGAGTCAGATGGGTGTCCCTTTTTCCTGCAAATATCTGCGATACTTACTAATTTTGAACTAACGAGACTATATTCAACTCACTGTAATTTCTTGCCACTTGCCAGGTGCGTTGAATGGCATTAGCATTGAGGTTCCACCTCTTGAAGAAACAAAGCACCCTTTCTCTCTATATTTTCTTGTACCTGGTGAGTACACTTTGGTAGCTGCAGCTGTGATTGAAGATGCTAACGATATCCTGAGAGCTCGTGCAAGAACCAGCACTGCTGACGAGCCAATATTCTGTCGTGGTCCTCCATTCCATGTTCGCGTGATTGGGACAGCATAATCTTTCAGCTCACCTTTTCACTAGAGGAAAGAGTGAAAAAATTGGAAATCGATACTGTATCAGTTTTGAGGATTGCTGCTCAATATGGCTGAAATTCTGATGTTACGAAGATTTTTTTTCCAGGTTAGTACGCCACCATTGATTCTATCATGTGAGCTGTCATTTGATTTTCAATTCATATGACAATCAATGTATAGATACGAATTTCTTGTGTTTGTAAATCCATTGTTCAGGTGATAACCATGTAATATTAGCTTCTTCCTCCCTCTGCTGTTTACCGATCGACAGGGGACCAAGTGAGATGTAATAGTAGTTGTGATTTTCTTACAGTTTTGTATTTCAGTTTTTGGAAATAATAATATTTTTTTTATTTATGAAGTGCGGACAATTACTTTCTGTTATTAGGGCATAGAAGATTTTCTTCGTTCTCAACAAGTGTGCTTTGACAAGTATATTGAGCTCACAGTTTTCACATATAGAGTGGGTGACCTTGACCACCTCAGAGATTAACAAGTGCTTTTTCTTGAATTCAAGCCATTAATATTTTGACAGACAGTCTATTTAGGGTCAGCATCCTAATTACTGAACGGAGCATATTAATTTGTTAATATTGAGTTTTGTAAATGTAAAGAATAATATTTTAGTTTTGATTGTTCAATCTTCTAGTTTTGATTGTTCAATCTTGGTGAAGATTGTTCCATTCCCGTTTGGGCTTTAAGAAGGACGACTAATAATCCTGTGCAAAATGGATTTTCCAGTTACATTTGCCGGGTTAAATAAATGAATCCTCAACTATGGTTAAGGATATTTGGTAATTTGAGTACTTTATATATATTTTAACTGTATTTAGTATATTTAGTGTATAATATTTTTTTAAAAATCTTATTTTTTACACTTTTTACTTCACAATTTACTACTTTTATTATTACCAATCTATAAAAGCAAGCAAACTGAAACTACAGTTTTAAACACTTCTACTGATTTACTCATTTGTTAGAGATAAGGCACCCTCTGATTTACTCGCCAAATTCAAGATTATTGGATATTAGGTGAATCAGATAGTAAACAAAAACAACAAAGACAAAATAATACATTTCTTAAAATTATAATATTGAACATTGTTAAATATATATCGAAAACTGACACCGAATTTCATGCATGTAGATTCATTATTATTTATAGTTGTGGCGTTATTGTTGCTGACCATACCATAACTTGTGTTTAAGCATCAATTATAGCTCGAGTGATTAGATTAGAGGAATTATTTTGGTGGGCTTGCTTATAAAATGAGCATTAGAATATCAAAATGGACGGATTTTTTACTTTTAGCTCGGAAAGAGTTGTCAAACTTTTCCAGGTATTAAATTAATAACAATCTTAAGTTCTTATTCTTTTTTCATATATAAAATCTACTTAATTTAGTATACTTTTCACTGAAATTTAACAGGTTGTTGTTTATAAGCTCAAGTGGGATTAGCTTGGTAGATAAACACCTAAGCTAAGCTAAGGACTATGAGATCGTAGGTTCTAGGAGTACCGGATGAAAGAATCGGAATACTGATAAAAGTTGATTGGATAGAAAAAAGTAAAGACATTATATATTTTTTTAAAGACTTAAATTGGTTAATACTTGATATAAAATGTCTCAAACAAACACTCATACTCGTCTCGTTTATAAAATGGACTGAAATTGAAGTTGTGTGCAAGGCGAAAACAAAAGGGTTGGTTTGAGGATCAGAATTGCTGAAATGTGCAGTTGTGAAGATGACCGCTTGACAGAAGTCGCATCTCACATTACCCGACAATTTTTTAATATTCTTATTTTTCTGATGTTGTGTTTATCCACATATTTTTAATGCTCTTTTTTTTTATAAACCTTTTATTGGCCTTTACGTTTATCAATGAAAGCATCTGATTTGATTGGTTTGATGGTTTGTCTTCATCATCCTTTATTTTTAATTTCCAAGAACAAGTTTGAATTGACAAGTGAAAGCTTTTTTAAAAAATTATTTTTATTTAAATTATGTATACTTTTCTTTTATTCTTTTGGGATCATATTTAAAGTTAATAAATTAATTCACAATATCTATAATTATATACAAGTTTATTACCGTTGCTATTTTATAAGATTTACTTCTACATTAATTAACAGAGAAAACTAGCAGAATAATAATGGTTATAATTTTCCAAATATAAGTTGTACATTAGTTTACTAAATTTTAAATATTATGGTAAAAATGTGCAATACGTTGGATATAAAAATGACTTTCTAAAAGAAAAAACTTATATGCCGAGACTAAATTGTCGGACAAAAACTATTATTATAATTTTAAAACATCAATTAAACATATTTGTTTTAGATATAATTTGTCATGTAACAAAAATTACATATTATAATTCACCAAAAAGTATTTTAAAAGGAAAATATTTGGTAATGAATAATCTCAAAACTCCTAAAATCACATACAAACTAATTAGACAGAAAAATTAATATTTTCAAATACAAAGCATTTTAGTTTTATAAATTAAATACAAAAGGTAGTTCATTCTGCACTAGAAAAACAGGCAATTTCGGTGACTTGAAAATGTTTAATTATGTGAAACTTGTGAAAGAAATTTCTGAAGTGTCATTTGGACATTTATATGATGCAAATATTCTTAGTACATATGATTGTCCCACAAAGGTCCATACTCCTCTTGCATTATTGCATGCTTCGATACCTATATGTTAATCAATGCCTACATTATATTTTACAACATTTTCTTTTTAAAATCCGATCGAACAAACCTCTTTTTTTTTTGTAAACAAAGTATATAGCATTTTTTTTATAAAAAATCGTGTTTTTGTATTTTTATATGCAAGTGAGTTATCGGTTTATATTCAACCTAGAAAAATGGTATGATCTCTAATGGAAGGAGGGAAGACCGAAGACGTGAAAAAAGGAGTATACTATACATACATGGACACTCAATTTTTACGAATATAAGCTATTTTATAACCAAATTTTCAACCCCTTAATGTTAAAATTAATTTCAGTATCAATAAGTTGTAAGTAAAGTATATAGCATTATATATATATATATATATATATTTCTTATTCTCTAATTTATCGAAACCAAGCACGAATATGTAATAAATATACAAGCACACGTATATAATAAATATACAACTACTCGAAATCCAAAGTTAAATTTGACAAATATAAAAATTACACATTGTTAGAAAAATATGGTCCGCCAAGACGGGCGATTGGTTTGAGTCCGGTTTGGTTAAGACTTAGTTGTCTTGTTTATAGGCCCAACTCAATTAGGTCAAGCCCTAGTTGAGTAAGTAACAAAATTGAATTCTACGTAAGAGTGTAGAGAAGTCCACAATACCCTAATTAGGGTTGGAACCTCTACATTACACACCACACGAAAACATCATAATCTCTTTATTACAGAGTGAGGTTGTTGGCCTCTATAGCCGAAGAGGAAGAAATCGTTCTTCCTCCACCACTGGTGATTTTCATGTGACACATAGAAGGCAAAATTAGTTTATGAAATTCTCGTCATTAATCAACGAAAGTGGTTTGTATGCAAGACTAACACACATCTAGATCTAGTTTCATTTTCACTTATGTTTTTTATTATGCACATTAAAATTAGTAACTCAAACTATTTATTAATTTTTGAATCGTTCCATTATTAGTTTGTTACATATGAACTGTCACACATGTTAGATTGATGCCCTTTTCACTGATATATCATGTCACCTAGTTGACATAGGTGGGGACAATGTACCTATCCTCTATGGCTATGATCCTCAACTGATTGTTTCACACTTTCACGATTCTTGTTACTGTGTATGATTAATTACTGGCCAAACCCTAGATAGATAGATAGATATGGTTGCAACTTAAAACATTGCTTTAACTTTCAATTTGTCTCCTACTAAATTTGCAATGATCAATTGTTTCTTAAGAAATTGGTAGATGAAAATATATATATCTAGATTTAGGTAAAGAAAATGTCGATTTTAGAACAATTAAACACTAGTGGAGATCGACTGAGTTGGTAAAAGAAAAGAAAAAGTTGGTAATTTAAAGATTTTGCTTGTTTATATTAGTTCGTGAAGATATTTTACAACAAATTGAAATTGAAGTAAATTTGTTGATATGTCTTTTTATCCGAAGTAGAAATGCAACAAACTGATACTGAATGATTAGCTAATGTAAATAATTATTCAACTAGTTCAACTCAGTTGGAGACCAATTGAGAAATTAGTCTGAAAATTAATGTTATTTCATATATCGATTAGATTTACTAGTTTATTTTTTGTGGATTAAGAAACTATAATTAGAAATCATTGTCACCTTTTAACTCATCAATGAATCTGTATTTCATGGAATCCATCTCCAAAATTTGAGGTCTTCGAATTCTCTACATTAGAGTCTTCAAATTCTAGGTTACAAATTAATTTATTTAGGAGCCTCAGCTCTCATTTATCGGCTATCAATTCTTTAATTTGCTCAATGATCAATTGTCCTTAGGCTTAGCTCCTCAACTCTACAAAGACTCGTTTTTCATTCACCATAGATGAAACTAAAGACAGATTTGAGCGGAGGGTGATGTATTAATATAATAATTAAGTGATTTTTGTTCACATAATTCCTACCAAAATTTTGTATTTTAGATTCTTTATGTAAAACCATTCTAGTACTTTTACTAAACTACAAGAATATTCGTAAACAAGAAGCGATTTGAGTACTCTAGTATCAGAAAGCTGAGACAGAAGTAATTAGGTTAGTGAAGGGCATGCAAAAAGATGATGAAGGTAAGGGTGGAATGTGGAAGAAGTTGAATAAAATCAAATCATGGTTGACAGATAGGTAGGTAAGGGGGAAAAATCATAAAAGAGGAGAGGTTAAGAAGGGCAAGTGGAACTGTGGTCCTCCATAGATTGGCTTGCAAGTGCTTTTGTGGTCCTCGGAACAAATACTATTTTGAGGTAGAGTCTCTGCATTCTCATCCTTTCGCAAAAGCTTCCAAAACCCACCAATAATATTAATAATGATCATCTCTTTTTTATAATATATACTAGATATTTTGTTTTCATTAATTTTAACAAATTAATAGTACAGCTGCAATCTTTTGAAGTTTTTTTTATGTCGTCTTCATTATTTGTTTCCACCAAAAATAAAATTTACAATTTTTTAGTGTTGAAATTGTCTCTAATACTCTAGCACAAATGTGCAATTTTTTTCAAAGTTGATTATATGTTATTTAAATACTCAAAGAACATCAACAATGTGCAAATCGAGTTGCTCTTAGTGCGATAGTTGGTTCTATGTGAGGATTTTTATATCAGAATTTGTATTAAGTTGTCGGTACCACTGAAATTTTATTTTAGAGTCAATAAAATTAAGTAAATTATATAATTAAGAAAAGAAAAATGTTACAAGTTCTATAACTATAATCTCGTAGATGTATTATTAATACAATTATAAATCTAGTCTTCATGTCTTAAAATGTACATCTCTAGCTAGTTATTCTCTAATTTAGACAACACATTCATTATTTCCACCGTGAAAGGATTCGGGATAACGACAACTAATAATATATAGAAAAACCCCAAGTCAGGAAAAACAAACAAGTATGATATTTTTACTCTAAAAGGTTAAATAATTATGTGAGAGCATCTAGGGAAATATAAACTTAGACACAACTTAAATGCCCATCAAAGGAAGAAAAAAGGAACTAATACCATGTATGAAGCCATTTAAGGCCAAATTGGAATCCGTAACTGTGGAAAAATTGATGCCAATTTGTTTCCATTCCAAGGCAAGTTCATTTTCTCAGGCAAGTGGGCCACGAAAAGTGTGGACCGAAGACAAACCAGAGTACAAAATAAAAGTCTTCAACAAGAAACATATGTACAGTAATGTTACTAAGTTGTGGATAAGCCTATCACATCCCACCCTTCCGTGTGTGGGGGCTCTTTTTTTGCTTCTACACCATTGTCACGCGTATTCGATTTCGACTGTTCAACTTTCGTCTCCTTCAATTCCAACTTTTTTTTGAAAAAGGTATTCACAATCGAATTACTAGATCATAATTATGTCATAATATTTATATATTATATATAATTATATATGATATAAATATAATAAAAAATTAAAAATATTTTAATCGTAACGTATTGTAATCGTGTAGTCTATAGTTGTGATATTGTAATAGAAATCGTCACTGTCTATTTACATCTCAGGTAACTTGCCACTTTGGAATTTGTTTGAGTGAATAATAATGTTATCTGTTTGATTGTTCCGTCCCCCTATGCGTAAAGGAGTGACAAGGCCATTGTTTGGCATGCTTTGGAATACCATAAACAATGAGCAATCATATAATTTAATTGTTTTAACTAAACTAATTGTGAATTTGGTGAATTACTAATTCGCGTATTATGGGAAAATAATAGTATTATTTATATATTAATCTATTTAAAATTAATTATACCTTTAATAGTGTGTGTGAATCATATGAGATTTTAACGGTCAAGTTATCTTATCGAATAATAATTTCATTGTCAACAAATATTTGGCAAAAAGAATTTGGGACCACTTTTTAGCCAAGACTAGTGAAATTGTTGAGGATGCTAAGAGTAGGCATGGAGGAAATGACTTGACAAATAAAGGGTGGAATTCATGGCATTTCCTTTAGTGGATCTTTCAATTTCATCTTCAAAGAGTAGTCAAAAAAGTTTGTCTAATTATAAGTGTACTTTACTCATCAAATTGGTAATCCACCAATGTTTTCCCTCCTCAACGGAAATGATCTTTCCCTCCGATTTTGCTAACAACTTTTGTAAAACTCTTCCAAACTGAAAATTCCTATCAAAACCATTTATTCTATAAATAATTTCTTTTTTAGATTCTTATTAGGGTAAGTAAAATTTTACACTAATTATATTATACATTTGCATTATATAACTTTACATAGAACGCTAATTAATATGTATTAGTTCGTACGTAATTAAGGTATCCTTTGGTTAAATTTTCTAGGATGATGACCCATCAAAAAGAAGTTAGACGGTGTCATTCTGTAGTTTGGTTTTCTCAACCAAACTAATGAGAAATAGCCGAAAAATGTTAATTAGTGTTGTTGTGTTGATTTCACAGCAATCCCGAAAATAATAAAATAAAACATAAGTGATTGAAATTCGAACAACACATTGAAATTTGTGAATACAAACAAAATGAAGTTGGGTTGTTCGTTGAAGAAATTTTCAACGCTCAAATTAATAATTCGACAGAATATAGATGTAAGTATCAGATAGTAAAACATATTTTTGCAAGTAATTACGAAATCTATATATAGTGTGATAGTGAATAAATGGTCTTTTATGTAATATTTTGTAACGTTACATTATTGGTGATTGTCTTTGTAATGCTATGATTTAGGTTGACTTTTTGTAAAGACTTTGCTTGTTGCCAGTTTGGGAACAGCCGGTTTCAATTCAGGAACCGTCGGTTTTGGTTTATTGAATGGAGGAATCGGAACCAAACCACGGTTCTCATGGTTTGGTCCGGTTTTAGTTCCATTCAATTTCAATTTTAATCGGTTTAGGTTTTGATTTTGATCGATTAAACCGCCGGTTTTGGTTTCGGTTCGGTTCACTCTTTTTAAAAAAAATATTTTTAATCCTCTATTTTATCCTGTCAATTTTTTTCCGTTTTGTAAATTTTGTTATATTTAATAATTAATTATAGTACTAATAATACATTGTATTCCAAAAATTTTTTTAATAATTTTTAAACAAATTAATTATTCTACTAGTAATTATATCACATAATTTTAAATAAAATAAAAAAATTCATTAAATTTTATTAAATGTAATGAAATAACAAAATAAATAAATTAAACTATAGTAAAAAAGTAGAAAGAATTTGAAAAATGTAATTGTAAAAAATAACTTTGAGAAATATAAAAAATGTAATTGTAATAATAAAATATATAAATAATTAATAAGAGTAATTTAGAACAAAATAAATTTTTGAGAGAGAAGAAATAGTGTGAAATTGATAAGAAAGGTAAGGGTATTTATAAGGTTGAAAAAAAAAAATAGTGGTTCGAGCAGCTGGTTCAACTGACGGATTGAACCGTCTGTTAGACAATTTTTAAAAGGATAGAACCGAAATCTAAACTGTAACCGTTCAATTTTGGTCGGCCTATTCCTGTTCCGATTTTGACATGTTTTAACCGATCTAATTTCAATTCGGTTTGTCGGTTTTAGTTCAAAATGTACATGTCTATGAAGTCCAACAGAGTTTTTTTTTTGGAATTCGTCTGGTCTCTCTTTTTCTTTATTCTTTGTAGAGAGTAAAGCTGAAAAGTTGCTGAGAATGACAGAGTGGGTTAGAAAATAAAAGGAAAGAAAGGAATGGTTGTTGTTGGGAAAAAAGGCGGAGATGAAAGCAGATCAGAACACAAAGGTTACTGTCAAGTTATTGCAAAGCTTATCTGCATTGGATCATGAAGATGATGATCATTTGTTTATCTCTTTTTCTCCATAAAAAATCATAAATATTGTATCTTCCGCCTCGTGTAACTATGCCATTGTAGTGGAATTTATGTTTAGTACAATTGTAACATGCAGTTAATTAATCACAGCACCACTCACTTTTATTACTCCAAACCCGCCATGCCCCCATCCCACTTATTTTTCTTTTCTAGTGCTTTCCTATCTGAATAAACATATATACGCGAAATCATGTTTAGGGAACCTGGTTAAAACCAGTTTTTTCCATCATCTATCGATTTAAATTTTTAGGTGAATCGATTCTTGATTTGGTATTAAAGCAGTTTATAATCCATCGAAAATATCACTGTTGTTAGATACTCTTTTTTTATAATAAATGTTTTAAAAAGTTGAATAAACTAATAGATGAAAATATAAATTTAGTGGGTTAAAGAGATGTTGGGTAAGAGTTCAGTGAGTTAAATATGAGTTCTGCTATTATTCTTTCTTTACTATATTATCCTTATTAATGATTCATTGAAAATATAAATTATATATTATAAATCATTAACTATAAGGATATTTTAAAAAAATTATATATATTTTTTTTTTAATTTTGTAAAATGATACTTATTTTAATAAAAGAATTTTTTAAAAATAACATTTATTGTAAAAAGGAGGGAGTATTAACTAATGATAATTGAATTAAGTAAGTGTAAAGAAACGCTCTCAAAACATGTGCAAAAGACTTCCCGTGTGCTTGCACATAATTAATTCAGACAAGATTCTGGTTAATTACAATGGAACATATAGACTTGTTTGATTCACCAAGTTTTAAATTACTAAGAGCTTGTTTGCAAGGAGTAGTATGATTTGCATTTTATATATTTTATATAATTTTTGTAATGATTGATAATAATTACATAATAAAAATAAAAAAAAAATATGTTTTTTTAACAAAATATTAAATACACAAAATACTAAATGTTGTTCTTATCAAACAAGTTATGTATACTATGCCGGCATCTACAAGCTAAACCAAATACGAAATAATTTTAATAATTGGATTCATACGGCTAACTATACAGAAATAAATGTATCATATATTTATAACCATAAAAAAACATTAGTTCAATTGTTGTGTTACTGTGCCCATTATTATACTTTGACTTTTCATTATTGATCTCATGCTCACCAAATAATTATATTGTAAATATTTATATATACTGGCCTCAAATAAAAATGGTATGATTACTTTCAAAGATTTTAAGTTTTGACTAAAATATGGATACTGCTATTAGTCATCATTAATTTATCATATTTAATGTTGAGATAAAATCAGTATTCATATGAAAGAACCCTTTTCGGTCGTATTAAAGGATATGTTTAGTTTCATTTTCTTTTTGTATAGGTGCTTAAATTTGATTTTTGAGTTATGCAAACGTCAATATAGACAATGAACCCACCAAACCAATTAAAATTAAAAAAAATGTAATTAGTATGAATAATGAAATATTACAAAGGTTGCTGATTCTTTTGTATATAACCAAAAATAATAAATAAAACATAATGTTTCGTCATTTTCTGGAACACTCATATAAGTCAAAATCATTGGTATTACTATAATAATGATTAATTAAGTGATTTCTGGTTTTGTTGGTTAGTGCATGAGATTAGGAGAAACTAATCAAATTAGGACAGCAAATGGATCTTGTTGGCTTGTGCAAAAGCGTGGAGCCATCGCAACCGTCCAAAATCTAGCGTGAGTGGCGTGCCGTAATTGGTATATGTTGACACCCATGCAAATCCCCAATTAATTTTTGAGAAATAAATTTTGCAAAACCGTATATATATAATCATTACTAACACATTTCATGTAAAGACAAAAACACACTTCGTGTGAGGACATCATTTTCTAAGTCTTTCTTTTATGGTTTCATTTTTAAAGTTGACGAGTCATAGTTTATGCAATCGTTTAAGAGTCAAAATTGATGTTCATTTATAAATATATTTTTTTTAAAAAAATTGAGATGTATTTTTAAAAATAAAATTAAACCAAATAACAATAAATTTTAAATGAATAATATCTTAACCGGTGAATTTGATAATTGAAAATAGACATAATTCGTAACAATTAGCGTCATTTATACGTAATATATGGCCCTGAGTATGAGGATCCTTAATGGAGAAACAACATTTCACTAATATTCACCAACCATTTTTGGAAAACTTTGTATATGAATCCTTGTTTTGTTGTATGCGAGATTGCCTTGCACTTATATTGTTCCCCCAGTTTGCTATCTTTATTTGTATCAATATTTTTTTTAACAAAAGGGTCCAATTTTAGAACGTGTGTATCTGATACTGATACTGTGAGGCATTTGAAATATGTTTAGATGATGGTACGTTTGGGATCACTGGGTTGCTTTCCCTTTCTTCATGATGTCGAGCAGGTGACATACTCCGCCACTTTACTCGTCTTGTCACTCTTTTACCGGCCTTGTTTTTTTCTTGTTTAAATAAAAAATAAATTTTCAAGTCAAATTTAATTACAAAATTAACCTTCAAAATTTTATATATATATATATATATATATATAAACAGTGGTGAATTTAAGAAAATATCAAGGTGGTGTTCATAAAAATGTTAGAATTGTTCTTGACAAGTCTAATATCTTAAAATAATAAATATATAATATTGCATAAATATACCAATAAGTCCTTACTTATCAAAAAATATATATTAATAAGTAAATTAATGTTAATTTTTTTATTGCACCATTTTCTTCATAAATTGTTTAAATTTGCAAATTCTTTTTATCTCTAAACGTATTCACAATATTTATACTACCGCATATTTCTTAATTTGTTGATTTTTTTATCTATTGAAATAAGATTTACAACTAAGAAAATAAACACCAATTTTTGCTGCAACTGAAATGAAAACTTATAACTAAGGAAATGGACACCAAATATTTTTCTTGTTAAGTAAAATAATAGATTTAATGGTTTCATATTCAAATGCTAATAGAATTTAAATTAAATGATACCATATATAATTTTATTGTCAAAAAGTGGAGACCAGAATCATATATTAATTTGTAACATTGATGCAATCATGATACTAGATTTTTTTAATACATTTAAATTAATTATGAATGCTTAGCCATATAATTATTTTATAGGTTTTTGGTTAATGCACTGTAACTGACGATTGGCGATTAGCTTGCCAAGCCAACACGTGACTGGAATTTCCTTTTTTTTTTTGTTTTTCCGTTATCAAAAAAGAAAGCAAAAGGCCAAAAAAGAAAGAAATAAGAAAATAAAATGAAATAAAAGAAGGCAGTGGGAAGCAAATAAACGCAGTGGTTATAAACAGTGATTGGTTTGACGTCAAATCCCATTTGTATCATGTCTTTCAATACATCTGTTTCTTTCTTCCCCCTACAACTGCAAGAATAGACCAACTTGAATTTTATTAACTCTCAGTCAAAAAATACCGCTTAAATTTTAAATATTTTGTTCACTTATTGATTTGATACGTACTTTTGGCAGAAGTGATTATACAAGTAAATTGTATAGTAAAAGAATAAAAATAATTATAAAAAATTTCTATTTTTATTTTATTGATATGATACTTATTGATAATTGTAAAATTAAAAATCTTCTATCTGTTGCTGTACATTATCCGTTATATGTTAAATCTCGCCCTTTTTAAACAGGCCGTCAAGCCCTGGTTAAGTTAATGTCCATTCATCAATTTTTAGATAAAAAAATAATCTAATCATTTTATGAATAAAATTAAGATTGATAAACACAACCACAAAATGGGGTGTCAGTTATTCTAATTTTATGAATAAACTTATAATACAATAATACTAAAGTGGTTTTGAGTATCAATGGTCAGAAATTGGATTATGGTGAGAACAAGAAACCTAGACTTCAAAAACTAAATAGAGCAATAGGCAAGCTGTTCCTTTTAGAAGTTTGTTTTACTAAGATGTTACGGTGATTACACTAGTGCACGAATTCAAATTCACTGCCGATATAACTATAGCTTTGAAATATTTCGTAACGAAAAGATAATACATATATAATAACATCCAGTAAAAATATATTACTACTAATCATTTCTAACTCTTTTTTTTCAGCCAAAAAAACTAAATAGAGAGTTGATGTGAGTCCACTATATGTAGAGTGTGTGGCTAGGAAGTGGAAGTCGGTGCAAGTGTGATTTCCCTGTTTGGATGCAATAATAATAATAATCACGTAAAAGGTGAAATTGGATGCATTGTAGGGCATGTTCAACAAACAGTTCCTTAATTCATTGGACTACTAGTTTGTCATCGCCAATCCGTTACCGTTGTTTCTTCCTCTGCCATATACAGTAATAGCTGCCGGCTTTTATCATCATCTTTAATTAAGTAGTAATGAGTTTTTCATAATTATACACCCTGTCCTATTGTGGCTTAATTTAATGACCACATATGAACAACCAAATAGAAAAGACAATAATCTTTTAAAGAATAAATACTATAGGGTTTGTTTATCAATAATGATATACTAGCTTAAGGTTTCGTGCGTTGCATAAGTATAGTATTTTTATTTTTATTTTCTGATTAAAAAATGGTTTAAAACTCAAATCAATTTTAAATTATGTATAAAAAAATAACACAAATATTCATCAAGTTTAATTATTATGATAAAAGAAGTAAAATATAATTATAATTAATAGTTTTCACATGCCACATTTGTTTCACATACATATTAAATATACTATATTATTATTTTTAAAATAATTTCTCCACTATATCAATTGAATCAATTAATCTTGTGTTAGAGAGATAATCTTCTATATTTGTACTTTGAATTTCTATTTTATATTATTTGTAAAACGTGGAAGATTTTGAAGCATTTTTTTATTTAACAAAATAATTTAGATGAAAAATAAAATATATTATTATGTCTTTTTATGGCGTAATACATCCATAAAAATTAACTCAACGTAAAAAAGTTATCTTGTGATTGTAGTAGCTATTGATAATAGGTCCACTAATAATCACAGCGTATTATTTTTTTTCTTTAGCTAAATTGTCTCTTTTAATGGCTTGAAATTACATTATTTAAAACAATAATTTAAAACTACAAATTGTAAAAAAATTGAAAATTAATTCACTTTAATTAAATAATAAATTTGTACATAACAAAAACACATTTAATGTGTCTAATGAATATCTTAATTATGTAAAAACAACTATTTTAAAAATTATAAATTATCATAAAATTCAAAAATTAATGAAAAACTCTTAGAAAGTGTCTTTTGAACTTCTTTTTTGTCCGAATTTATATATCATATATGGTAGCACTTGTAAAAAAATTGATTTATAATATATTTTTAGCTAGGCGTGCACAAAAATCCACCCAATCAATCAAAACCACTAAATTTTATCCAATCCAAACTAACATAAGTGGATAACCACTTAAAAATGGTTGATTATGGATGACTCTTTTTGGAAACCACCAAATTTGGTTTGGTTTTATCTTCAAAAAACACTCCAACCAAACCGATTTGAACCACTATTAACAACTTATTAATAACCCTTATAAAGTTTGGATATAAAATAATACTATATTTGGTAGAGTTTGTATTTTAAAACACTAAAAATATAGCATATTTTCTTAAATTTTATTGAGTTAATGAGTTCATAAATTTAAATCTTCAAATTTAACTCAAACTTTTAAATTTTCTTAAGTTTAGAATGTTTTGAACTTATATGATCATTTTTTTAAGTTCGGTTTCATGCAATCACCAAAACCAAACCATAAACCACTAGATTTGTTTAGGAGGTTGAATTAGATTAAGTGGTCCATTGTGAGTTTGAAATACAATAAACCTCTAGCAGTGATTTGGTTGGTGGTTTGTGCCACAAACCTATCCAAATCAAAAAATGTGCAACCCTATTTTTAACATGTAGTACATTTTATTTAAAAATTTTATAATTCGTTATTTTTTATGATTGGAAAATCTACTATATTTATTATTTATAAAGATGGTCAACTAATAAGCAAATAAAGATTTGTATATTAGGTTTTTGGTTTAAAACTTGTGGAAATAACTATAAAAAGATCTACTACACTTGTTAATTACAATGTTTAGTAGTTAGAATAATGTTCAATTTTATTATCTATTAATACAATTTTTAATGTATTTTTATGATTTAAATATAATGAGAAAAACCTTAACTCTATTCAAATCATACATATACTTTCATTCTATGCTTTATTATTAAAGCACTCTAAATAGGTATGTTTATTTTGTAATTTGTGAATTTACAATTCATTTATATTAATTAAAATTAAATTTGTTAAAAAACACAAGGGACAACCGTAGCTTGAGTAAGCACCGGAGGAAGGTGGGTACGAAATCATCCATGGACCCACCTCATATTTTATGTCCCATGAAAAAAGAAAATAAAACAATTAATTAATCTACAATTTATTTATATTTTCCTTCCATATTAACCTGCTTCCGCCGTTTACCTGACGGCAGGTCTTCCATATACGACACAGATAAAATAAAAAATAATTAAATAAAAAAGAGAAAATAATTATGAAAATTGAAAGAAAAAAGAGCAAGTAGGTAGGGGACCATTGGCGTTATAGGTGGACAGTTTGCCCAAACAGAGCCCCTATTCACTGGGCCCCGCATTCCCAAAATTTCTTTCAATATGGCCCCCACAAGTGGCACTGGGACCACTCGCTTTCTCATTTATTAAGGCTGTTTGTAACCGGTATCGATCGTAGCTCAGTAACGCGTTCCCATGATGTTGTCTGTTCTCCTGCAAGAGGACGAGAAATATGTGTCAGATACAAAGTCACACATTAATCTTTTTTTTTTTAAATCAAAATCTGACCGTTGGATCGTTTTGATCCAACGATCAGATTTGTTCCAACGGAATTAAAATAAAATTATGTTTAGTGGAAAGTTGAATAGGCGTCACACGATACTCTTAAAGTAGTCCTTAGGTTACGGATAAAAAAGCTGAAGGGCTAGGAACTTGGGACTTTAATAAAATAACAATAAAAAAGCTGAGCAAACGTCCCGCGGAACGACTTAAAGGACTGTGAGTTACGAGTAGCCTAATGCGGGTTATAATGCGGCTAGGATCCCAGACATGGGGACGCGTTACTGAGTCCCGCAGGAGGACATGCTACATGTGTCAGGTGTCGGGCCCACTGGCCCCACCCCTGACACATTAATCTTTTCTTTTTAAAAAAAAAATCAAAATCTGACCGTTGGATTGTTTTGATCCAACAGTCAGATTTATTCTAACGAGATTAAAATAAAATTGTGTTTAGTAGAAAGCTAAGTAAACATCCCGCGAGACTTTTAAAGTAGCCTCTGGGTTACGGATGAAAAAACTGAGGGATTAGGCACTGGAGACTTTAATAAAATAACAATAAAAACATTGAGCATGCGTCCCGCAGAACGACTTTAGAGACCGTAAGTTACGAGTAGTCTAAGCTCTATCATTGCACCTACATACTCACATTACAGTTACAAAAAACCCCATCCTTCTTGTACGAATTCATCCCATCAATCTTAATTTCCATCGTGCCTTACTACTCAGTCACTAGAGGCGACAAGTCCTTTTTTACTTTCATGAATTGGCTATTGATGATGTTTGTTTTATAATTGTATTGCAGTATCAAAAATTGCTACCCTTACATATCCCCACAACACTATCATCTTGAGCAAGAAGCTTCCAAGGCCTTTTTTACTTTCATGAATTGGCTATTGATGATGTTTGTTTTTTCATATTATTATT
>CAODLS012223563.1:0-32010 GCA_948243855.1 Flueggea neowawraea | reverse complement strand
GTGGCCACAGAAAACAATCCCGCAGATATGTTGACTAAGACAATTACTTCAGAAAAGTTCAAGCATAGCTTGGACTTGGTTAATGTTCGCTGAGTTTGAGCTTAAGGCTCTTCGGGGCGTGTCAGAGGAGTGTTTCTTTATTTGTATTGAAAGGAGAAAGAAAATTTAATTCAAGGCGGAGAATTGTTGAATTGAATTGAATTTTATTTGGAGTTTTATGAAGTCATTTGATGTTTTGGATGGACAAAACAAGTTGGAGTGGAATTGATGAAGATTGGAGGTGTTTTGGGTCGACTCTGGACGTCCATGAAAGTGCCCAAACCATGCCAAGAGAAGCCGAACCGTGGGTGTGTCCGTGGAACTCACTGTCCAAAAGAGAATATGTTTTCGCTGGGGACACGACCTGGCACACGGCCGTGTCCCTGACTGTGTGTGGCGTCGCTGGGGACACGGCTTGATACACGGTCGTGTCCCAGCCTGTGTACTAAGCGGTTTCCCACAGAAATGGGTTTTTATCCGTGTGTTCATTGATTTCGTCCGTGTTTGGCACTTCTTTGTCCGTGTCTTATTTCCTAATGGGTGTTGGACGGAAATTAGGGCTTGAGATGATTTATTTTGCCTATTTAACATTGTAAACATATAAATAGGTGGTTTGGAAAAACTCTTGTAAGCTTTTGGCCGACTTTCATAGTGCATAAAGCGATCACTCGCTCTCTCTGCCCGTGAACGTAGGTCAATGGACCGAACCACGCAAATTTTGTGTGTTGTGTGTGATTGTTCTCTTTATCAATTCCGCGTTTTTATTGCTTGATTGTCTGACACATTTAAATTATTTTAAGGAAGTGAGTAATAAATTGATGGAGAAGCTTGGTGAAGAGAACGGAACAAAGCTATTGAACAAAGCTATTTATCTATCTTGCATTGGAGGTATTGATTACGTGATGAAATATGACGAATTGGCTGATGCAACTGAAGCAGAGCAGCAAGAGTTTGTTAACATGGTGATTAGCAACATAACGATAGCGGTTAAGGCATGCGACAGTATTGTCTTTCTTCTTAATCTCGGCTAAATTAATGTTCTATATTTCTAATCAGCTAAAAGCTAACAATGTTCCCTTTTTTTTTTTTCTTGTCGGCTGTAAATATTTACAGGAAATATACAGATTAGGAGGAAGAAAATTTGCGTTCCAAAATGTGGCGCCAATACGATCTATGCCGGTGGCGACAAAAATGCGTTGGTGTCCCTCCATAATGAAGCTTTGGCCAAGGCTGTGGCAGGGTTAGAGAGCCAGCTCTCTGGATTCAAATACTTGGTTTTTGATTTGTACAATATGATTCTTGTCAGAATTAATAATCCTTCAAAATACGGTTATTGAACAGTTATCATTATATATTTATTTGCTTATATGTATTTGGTAGTAGTACTACAATATATTGAATTTGAAATATACTAAAATATCATTCAAAAAATTCCTTGCCAAATTTGAATCGAATGTGATTCCAATGGAATTTCATGTATATGTGTTAGAATTGAAATGCTAAACTAATACCTAATATAACTTCTTTATGCAGGCTTCACAGACGTGACCAGTTCTTGTTGCGGTTTAGATTGTAGAACTGAACCATACTCGGTGTGCAGTGACCCAAATCAATATCTATGGTTTGACAACTCCCATCCAACCGAGCATGCGTATATGCAATTAGCCAAGTTATGATGGGAGGGAGGGTCTAATCAGTGGCGGACCTAGGGTCCGGCATGGTCCTGGGACCCCCCTCAATTATGTGGTCTCTTAACATATAATACATATATATAGTTTATTTATGGTTTATTCACGGATTATTTGAAGTTTATTTTGAGTATTTACGGTATTATATGAGAAATTTATACATTATATATAATATATGGTTTCTACCAACTATAAAATACTACTTTATTTGCCGTCAGGCCCCCGCTTGGATTTTGTTCTGCGTTCGTCACCGGGTCCAATGCTACTACACCTTACACCATGAAGCAATTATTTGAACTTAATCAACTCAACTGGAGTTCTTCACGAACATGGTCTGTTATATGAATTCATACACCAAACGAACGTATGGTCTTCTATGGTTGCACTATTGGTTTGATGAACTATGTTGTTGAAAATTTTGGTATGGTCCACATCTTTGTACCCGTTTCCTACGAAATAAACAATGGAATTTTTGGTTAGATTGTTATTATCAATTGAATATAGAGGAAATTACACGATCAAGAATCAATCATATTCCATGGACATAACAGGTCACTTCGTTGCTACTATACAGTCTACACATCTTAGTAGGGCTGCACATAAAAATGAACCGAATCGAAGGCAAAATTCAAGGAAAATGGATGACTATAGATGTTAAATTATGAAAACAGAAATGTTTGGTTCGATTGCAGTTTTAGTCATTTCAAAATCAAACCAAACCTACCCTTTTTTTTTTACAGAAAAAGGGGAGCCAAGGGCGATCAGTAGTAGCATACCCCTGTTGGGCATTACTATGCAGACATTACTCTCCGTTGCAGAATATTCCTAGAGCCATAGCTGACACTGACAACGGATTTGAGCCCGTATACGAGTGTGATCACCACAACAACTCATCAGGGGCCAATAGTCTCGAGAGTTAGCCACCAAGCTCTAGTGTCGGCTCAAAGTTCACGTCCGACTGACAGCACTCCCCGAGAGCTAGAAACTGGGCCTGCAAACTTGAGACTTGCATTCCAACCACCAGGCTATCCCTCAATGGGTAACTGAACCTACCTTTTATTCCATAAAACGCCACCGTTTTTAATTTTCATATATATACACATATCTAACCTAACCTGGTAACCCTATACAGATATCTATCCCTTTGTCCGCTGCTGCTATGTCACTTCACTGTCTCTCTCTCGACTTTTCTCATCCAAACTAACCAAACTCTCAAAACTCGACTTCTTCACTTCCTCTTTCAATTCTTCTCCTCCTCTCTCCTCTCTCTCGCGGTTCACTTCCTCTCCGTTGGAGAGCTCCTTCAGGTAATCCTCTTCATCGGTTTCATCAATGCATGGATCTCTTATCTCCCAACACGGTGCCGTTTGTTATTCAGATTTAGTTGATTCTTTCTTTTGTTTTTTGTGGAGTAGGCGTTCTTAGTGCTGGCTACTGGGTTTCTTCTTACGCGTTCTTAGGGGTTCAGATTTGGATTTCTTTTGACGAAAAGAAGTAAGAGCAGCTTAATGTTGTCCTGTTGTTTTCCTTCATTTCCATGTATGCCGATAAAATGCACCGCGCCCCTAATGCTTTCTTTTCTTTTATTTTTTTTTCTAGTTCATAGCATCTGCTCCACTTGTGCAGAGAAGAGTTACTTGATTGAAATTTGTTAAGAAAAATAATCAAAATAAAGTTGTGTTTACTTAGTAAAATGAGTAATGTAAGAATGAATTAGTTTATGAAATTAGTGTCTGATTCTGTTTTTCTTCATGTAATTTGCTTGGTTTATGAATTTTTGTGATTGGTTTTTTGGTTTTAATAAAAGAGGAGATTTTTATTCCTCGGCATCAAGAACGAATTTTAATCATGAATTTTAGTGGGAGAAGACATTACAACTTATTGGCGTTGTTGGCATCGGACGGGTATCCACTTATCAACAATCATGTTGCTTCAATTAGTGTTTCCAATTTCTGATTTTGTTTTTGAATTATTTACTGATTATGGTTAAAATAATTTTCACTTCTTGATAGCATTCGTATTAGCATCATCTAGTTCTTGTTCACTTGGGCTTAAAAAAGCTTCCTGCTGTTATACAAGAATGGATATCTCCTTGCCGTGAAATTTCTTCTTAATTTTTTCAACTGCCCCGCCATTTTCTGTTCTTCTCACATCGGAAGTATTTGCTGAATATGTTGTTAAAACTTACAACAATGAAGACCTTTATTCTTTTGTGATAAACCATTTGGATGCATCATAATTGCGGTTTGTTCCCTGAAACATGGTGTTGTACAAGAATCTATTTCATAACTCATGGCACTGCAAGCATTTTCTTGGCCTTAAAGTTCCTTTTGTTTTTTTCCCCTTTATGTATCCTGAAAACTTGTTTTAAGCTCTTGAGAAATTTTAAATTTCAGTTTTAGATCTTCTCGAAATGGCTGGTTCGTTAATATAATTATATATTTTTTTGTAGGTTAAGATGCCTAAGCCTAATGAAGGAGAAAGATCAGGGGCTGAAAATTTTTCACTGAATGGTGATTGTTGAAGCTGAAAATTTGACTTTTTGTGTTTAGTTTGGACTTGGTTTTATTGGATTATATTTGTCGAGGATGAAAATTTGACTTTTTATGTTTATTTTAGATTTGGTTTTAGTTTGAATTGTTTATTTTAATTTAGAATTTAATTTGACTTTAAATGTTTTATTTTGATTTATTTGGAAAATAATTTGTTGTATTAAGACTTTAAGGTGGAATATTATTATTTATAAATGCAGCTTTTATTTATGTGTTTAAACCAATCAAACCGACTGAATCAAATCGAATGATTAGTTGAAACTAACGGTTCAACTATAGATGATTAGAGAGGAAAACTGAACCATTCGGTTTGATTGATGTTTTAGCTACAAAATCAAACCGTGAACCAAATCAAACCGTGTGCAACCCTACATCTTAGATAGGTCTAAGCCCCCACTTAAGTATGTTGACTAATATTCATCATCAAATTACATGTTGAATCAGACAAGAAAGCTTACTAGTCCATGTCTTTTACGGTTCTACTGATATGTATAGAAACTGTTTAGTTAAGAAAATTTTTTATTATTTTTTTAAAATTAAAAATAAAAAAATAAAAAATTTGTCCATGAAAAAATTGAATTATCCATTATTTTCTATTTTATTTCAGAAAATAAAAACAAGATAAAAAATAAAAAGTAAAAAATTGTTTTTCTAACCAAACATAACCATAGCCTCTCATTTTTCAAGTTTTATTACACTGTAATTGTTTTAGTGTAGGAGTTATTTGTAAACGTATTTCCGTGATACATAAGAATTAATTTACTATTGGAAGCAGCTGATATACGAGTACGTGTACGTGAAAGAAAAAAATGTAAAAAAAATGCACATTGATGTATAAAATTAATCCACCCAATTCATTTTACAATTTATTTGAATATATATCAATTGCCACTCAACAAATGTGACTATTGCCCCTCGTACTTTTTTTTAAGGTTGTGGTGAACTAAAATTCAAAACAGTTTTAGTTTTTCATATTTTTTTCCAAGGATTGAATCTGAAAACGTCCAACTGTAAATATTAGTTGATTATCGCTAGACTCAACCTTTAGGGGCAACCACCGCACTTTGTACTTACTTCACTTCTTTCTACATTGTTTTAATCTATAAAACTATTGGTTAACAGTTTTTATAGTTAGTTTCCCTTAGAATAACTTAATTAAGTGTGCATGTGTAGATCCAACTCAATAAATATATATCCAGCACCATAGTTAAACTGAATCACTACGGAGATATCATTATACATTAGCTTAATTATTATATTTTTTTATAGAGATCCATGAAGATAAATAGAAGAAACAAAAAAAGGAAAAGAAAATGAAAGAAACGTCAATTATACGAGAAACGGTTATTAATGTTACTCCTTTCAATTAGATGAATAATATAAACTTAAGGGAAAATAATTCCTAAGTCTATAAGGTATATTTTAATTAGTAGATAAATTTTCGTATTTTTTAGATATAACATACACATTCTTGAAATTTATTTTTGATTGACAGAATAAACGAAAGTAAAACTATAAAAAAAAACCCTCTTTAAAGTCATTCCAAACAGATTTCCACCTTTCTCTCTTCCACTTCTCTCTCTCTCCCTTCTTCTTCATCACTCCCCACATTCCTCCTCAGATCAATAAAACTCACACACACCAAAGATCTCTCCCTGCAATTTCATGAGACGCAAACATGAAACACATTTCAACACACCTAGAAATCAAAGACCTAGATTGTTTCTGTTGAGTTCGATTACATCCTTTACACATTTCAACACACTATACTGACCTAGAAATCAAAGACAGGTTGTGATTATTCTTGTCAGGTTCATGTTAGTCAGGTTAGTGCTGACTTTTTATTGAATTTTGCTGATAACTGTTTTCTTCTTTGAATTTGGGTTTTTGAATTTGATAATAAAGTTTTTGTCTTTGTTGATTAATCGTTGTGATCCGATGAATTGATCCTGATCTTGTGTTCGATTGACGTGGAAGATGTGAATTTGTGTTGATTTTTTGTATTTTTTTGGTTGTACTTTGTCTTTACTTGCTTGTTGGTTGTTGGATTTTCATTTGAAGAAGAGGAAGGATTGTTCTATGTTGTTCTCATTTCTCAATTTTTATGTTGACGGCTGGTTGACTGAATGGGAAATCTAACTGTTTGAATTACATGATAAACATAATTTTTTCTTTGTTGAACTTCACGTTTTGTTTGCATCTAGTATTTTTTTTTTAATTTTAAATTCTAGTATGCATGTATGAGATCACTTCTTTCTGCGACGTTGGCATCTTTGGATCTTATGTGGTTTGCACTTCTGGTAGTTATAGTCAATTTTGACTCATGTAATATGCTACTGGAAATTGTGGTTGCAGGTTGGAAAGAGAATTGAGTCGGTTGTTCTTCCACTATAGCTATTGCAGCAACTCAAAGTTTCAGATTTTACTGATCAACAAGAATATGATGCATGGCAGAAGAGAACCTTGAAAGTTCTGGCGGGGGAGGCCTGACAGGGGAGGCGGAGAGAGGAGATTGAAATGTGGTATCCACAGAAAGAAGAAGAAGGGAGCGAGAGTCAAGAGAAGGAGGAGACGCCGTGAAGGTTGTGAGGCCGTGATTGCAGATCTAGGTTGTTAATTTTTTATGTGTTTTTTGGAACATAGATCTAGGGTTTTGATCTGGTTTTAATTGGAAAATCCTCGTCGAGCTTCAACCTAAAGATTTGGGTATTGTTCTGGGTTTATTGAATAGGCACTGAATTGGGTTAATGAAGAATAAACTCTATAAGCATTTTTGCATTTTTGTAAAAACACTGAATTCGGTGAAGAACAAAAGTCTTTATAAATTCAAGATTTGTTTAATTGCATTTTGCACTACAAGTTTTGCTTCTATTCTTCTATTTAACCAATAAATCACTCACCTTTTTTGTTGATGAAAGCTAAAAGAGCAGAAATCAAAACCGGGATTAAAAAAAAGAAGAAACCAGAAGCGACAAATAGGATTTGAGGAAGAAATCAAATCCCTAAGAATGTATTGTTTTGATATTTACATGATTAAACACATCTTGTTGTAATATTTACATGATTAAAAATTATCTTTTCCTCCACCAGGATTAATACCATCAACAGAAGAAGAAGAAGAAGAAGAAGAAGAAGAAGAAGAAGAAGAAGAAGAAGAAGAAGGGTTTCTCATGGTATAAAATAGTGAGGGTATTTTTGTCTTTAAAATCTCATTAAAAAAAAATAGAAAACGTCAGTAATTTGCTAACAGAGTACTATGATGTATCCTAAATTTACGTATATAATCAAGCAATAATGTATATATTTTCATCTTATAAATCCTGCTTTTATGATGAAATTCATGTGATGTTTGTAGGATGAACTAAATTGAAGAAAATGAGTTGGAAATGATGGAAAAATAATGCAAAATGGAAAGGCATTGAACCGACTCATGATTGGATGAAGAAATTAAAGGAAAAGTGAGGCAAAGAGGTGCCACGACCGTGACACCCAAAATTTTTAGCAAAACGCAACTAGAAAAGTGTCACAGGTGTGACAATCAAGTGTTACGGACGTGACGCCTTGCAGAGGCAAGAACATAGTTTTGAATGAAGACAAAAAGAGTGGGGACCAACACACATATGTAGGGGCATCTTTTGAACACTTGTCTTAGGGTTTTGGGGGGGGCCATTGTGGCTGTATAGATACACCTCTTTCACACTATTGTAGGCATCTTTAGATCAAGAAATTCTCACCACTAAAGCTTGAGAGAAAAAAGAAAAGGTGCCAAGAGGGAAAGGGAGTTCCTTGAAGAGACCTATGGTCTCGGAAAGGAATCCTTCTCATATTTTATTTTCTATTCCTTATTTTTATTTTGGTGATGTTTTTCTTCTAGAGGTTAGTTTTATTTTTATTTTTTTTTAAACAATGGTAGTCTAGGCTTAAGTTTGGAATTTGAGTTGTAAGTTTTGATGAATACTTGCTCATTAATGAATGAACTTTGTGTTTTATGTTCAATATTTGAAGATTGTTTAATGGGTATTGTGATTTATGTTATATAATTGATGTTCACACTTTGGATTTAATTTTATGACTTGTTATAAATGGAATGATATTGTACTTAGCTACCACAATGTTGTTTGTGATAAGCTTAAGTGAAGAATCGAGAGATAACACTTAGGTTAGGTTTACAAGCATAAAACTTGTTGTGTGCTAGAGTAGGAATACTTAATGCCTACAAAGTGTTCGATGAAATTCCTCAAAGAACTTAATGGGCTTAGTTTCGCTTGGTATGGCCGAAAAGATCCATCTAGGAAGTGTACGTACAACTCAAGTGACCTTGAGAGAGGCCTTGAGTTAGTCTTGTGCATAAAACACTCAATCCCAAGAAAATCCTTTCATTGATTTAGCCAAAATGAGTCTTTGTTTGCGTCTCGATGGTCTAATTGTTTTTATTTGCTTTGTTATTTCGTTTTATGTTTTTATAATCAAAACCATCACAACTCGAAATCTTGGTTTTTATCGCTTTCCTTTGCTTTTCGATCATTAACTAATACACATTTCCTGTGGATTCGACACCCTAGAAATACTCCAAGGATTTTATTACTACATCGATCCTTGTGCACTTGTAAGGAACCAATCATACTAACAAAACACTAACGGAAGAACTTAAGTGTAACCTGATTTTTCACCTTAAGGACATGTATGCGACATCTTAAAAATACGAGGATCTACCTACTAATTAGGGTATACTTCAGGGACTCAAAAATTATTTTCTCTAAACTTAATTATTATAAATATCCATTAGATGGACCAATAAAACAACAACAAACAAATCCTAATCCTGACATCTTGAAAACGTGGTGAACTTTCTTCCTTGATAGAGTGCCACATTTGCAACTGATTTTGACTTTGTGGTATTTAAATAAGATTCCCGACACTCTTATTTGGTTTAAATGCTGCAAAATTTCAACTTTCTTTCTTAAGAGATTAAGCCTGGGTAAAACCTTTTGAAAAATGTTAACCACTTGATATTCACTTTTGCAATATATATTCATCAAAGCGAATTCAATTTATAGAAGTTTAAATCTTCATAATAATTCTGTTTAACAGTCTTTAGTTTATAGAAGTGTAGGTCTTTCAAATTTTTTAGTTTAAAAATTTATAGGTCTCAGTTTATGGACACATATATTCAAAATTGGCAATTTGAAGACTTTCTTAGATCCTTTCTCAAATATTCAGTTTAAGTATATAAAGATCCATTCATTTTGCAATATACGAACTTGCAGAACTCTACACTCATAGTACTACACTCACCTTCTTTGTGTATTTGACTCCTATTAAAGTGTTTTTCCCATATTGATAAAACTTTTTCTCACACACCACTCTCCTGAGAAAAAAGGGATAAAATGGAGGATATTTTCTTCATAAAAGAAAAGACAGAAAGAAGGACACTCTCCATATAAAAAAGAATACTTGTACTTCATAATCTCTACCACTCTTTTTTTTTTCCTTTTTATGGTTGCAGCCTCTCTTTGCCACTCACAGACCTCTCTTGATCATTAAACTGCAATTCCGGAATTGAACCATACACGTTATGCAGTAACCCAAATCAGTATCTATGGTTCGATGTCTACCATCCATCGGAGCATGCATATATGAATCAGCACAACACATTATATTATGAATCAGTTTTTTGAACTTAATCAACTCAACCCGAGATCAAGGTCAGCTATTTGATAATATTCATAGGCAATTCATATCCTAAATAAACGTTCCTTCCGTGTCTATGCCGTTGGTTGATTAAGAAAATTTTAGTATTGTCAACGTCTATGTATCCATTTCCCAAGGATAAATAATGGAATTTTTTGTTAAATTGTTCTTGTCAATCGAATATGATATATTCTTGGAGGAATACTTTTGTATTTATACAAAATAAATAATATAAACTACAATCAGCTTATGTAATTTGAAGGTATCGGCGTCGTCTCCAAACGAGAAATTGATAGTTGGACTTAATTATACTACAGGTTAACTGTATAAAAAATTAATACAAACTATGACAAATAACTGTTTTGGAATGAAGAAATTCCATACAAGTATAAATCAGTTAATTATTTACATATATAAAAATTAACTAAAAGATGAGGTCCCATTTTCTCTTTGATTTCCAATGAATTCGATTCTTTTATGTTAATTATTTAGGATTTAGAATTTTGAATGTTACCAGAGTGATTAACTTTATTAATTTTAATTTGTTAATTCAAAGAGAATTTGTTAAGCTAATTGCAACTTATAGGGATTTTATTAAGGAAATTTTGTTTGTTTGATCTGGGGTTGTGATTCAGAGGTTTCTTAAACATTTTCACACGGCATCCGACATTGAAAAAGCTGGGCATTGGCAAAATAAGTTGAAGGCATTTGATTTGGGTGGTGGTTCTGGTGATCAGATTGCTCATAGGGTGTCGAAGGATTAATAATACTAAGGTGAGTTACTTTCCCTATTTATTGGCACCCATAAGTATAGTCATTCAAGAAAATTAATTTTGTTGCATACATAGAACATAACAATGAATTTATTGACTTGAACTGTTATTGGGGGTTTTTTTATTATAAGCTTTTAATCGATTTTCATAAGGTATCATTAATTAAAATATTTTCGGATTTTTATGGGTGTAATGAGTTCCATCCCATCTCATATCAATAGTTTATTAAACTATCATAGTCTACTAGTTTATATTCCTCTTTTGCAATCTGCTCATACAATTCACTTAAAATAAGCATCCCAATATGTTAAATTAATATACTATAGGTTAAAAGTAATTTTAGAAGAATAAAATGATATTTATGTGAAAGAAATAGTTTAAACTAAAACCAATATTATTACAGTTTAGTGGCGACCTTTTTTTAAGACCTACAAATCGCTGAAAATTCTTAAAATAACTCTTATCTCACTTATTTCATGCTTGAAGCTCAAGATTTTATAATTTTAGATATGAGTATTTACAAATTAAATTACACTAATTCGGCTGGCCACTCTGATTATCAATATGATTCTAAAAGCTTTAATGAATGTTGGAAAATGTATTTTCTGGTACAAGTTAAATTCGGTGCAACAAATTTAAATTATACGCAGCAAATGAAACTCCAAATTTAAGCTTACTTTGAATAAAATTTATGTTATCAAAATCGATTTAGAAAAATTTTCGCGCGCTGAGTCCGCAGCGAATGTTTCTTATAAACTTTTTTTATTTAATTTGCCACCAACGAAATGAATCACATGTTGCAAATATAGCATGAATATCGATCTATAATGAGAAAATTCTGTGCTTAATATAATGTTAAATACTACGTAAACAAGAAGTATAACGCATATCAAAGCATAATTACTGGTGACTCTCATTGATTATATCTCATGAAAAACACATGCACTTTCTACTTGTTATCAATAGACAAACGTCTATAAATAATTCTGCCTAAAATTGAGAAAGTAGAAATATGCATTAATACAAAGCAGTACTGCCAAAAAAAAGTTGATACTATGTGAATCTTAGGTTTCCATTTTATGACGTTGCTGGTCTCCGGCTGGGCCATCAGGGGCGAAATCAATAAAGCAGTTTCCGACAAAAATATTGCACTCTTTCTCTTTGGAGACTCAGTCTATGATGCCGGAAATGCTAATTTCCTTGTCCTAACGCAAATCGGTGGCCGTATGGAGAGACCTTTTTCCATTTTCCCACCGATAGATGCAGTGACGGTCGTCTTATTCCCGACTTCATAGGTAGTTTTTTTTTCTTTTGATAAGTCATTTTATTTTCTTTTATTATCGAAACTGTGACCTTTTAGCATTAGAATTTATTTCAGTATCAATAAATTACAAGTCTATTGGTATTCAATTTTTCTTTCATATTGATCGGTGTTATCGCAAGCGCACGATAGTTGATGAAGTAATAAAATTTTTTGAGTTTTCCTAAGGTGTCGAATCCACAAGAACGAGACTAAATGTGATCGTTTTTTGAAATAAAATAAAATGCAAGAAAAGTAAATGAGTTGATTTTTTTGGTATTTTTAATAATGTAAAACACGAAAATAACAAACAAGAATAATAGAAACATTAAGATTTTCGAGACTTCCATCAAAACTCCTAATTACTTCATTTATGAATGGTCTAAGGGATTGAGTGTTCTCTCGCTATTATCACGCAAAACCTCTTTCAAGTTCATCTAAGCTATGTCTGCATTTATTAGGAGGGTCATTTCGGTCTCACATAACTAACCTAGACTTATTAGGTTCATTCGGGAATTTCATCGAACACCTTGCAAATAAGAATATGTCTATTACTTAACCTAACAAATTTAATGCATTTCAACCTCGCCTAATCTTCTCCTTTTGGTCCTCCAACTAGACTTGTTAAAATTACTATTATGATGGTCAATAACAATAATAATCAAAGCCAACAAAGACTACAAATATTGCATTCAAGCACAAGTTATAGATACTACAAATTTGGCAATAAAGAACATGAATCCCATTCATAAATATAATAATAAGATGTCAAGGTTTACATCTCTAAGTCCTAACAAAAGTTTAAGCTATCATAATTATGTTCAACAAAATATAACATTAAATATCAACATAAACCATGATAACAATAGAAAATATGAAAAGAGAAAAGATAAAAGGGATGTAGAAGTAGCGCCTTTTAGTTTCCTTCAAGAGAAATCTTCACCCTCTAAGTCTTGTTCTTCTTCTCCTTCTTTGAAACCCTAACTATGTTCTTAAAAATAAAAGAGAGAAAAGTGGCCTTTCAATTGAATGAAAAGATGTAGGGATGTTGTTAAGAAGGGGTATTTATACCTCTTTATATGTGTTAAAACCCTAGTAGTTGTCATGCCAAAAATGCTCCCAAGTGTGTACATTTTGTCCACCAAAAGAGCCCAAACTGCCTCAAAAATTTGACCATGCCCAATCGGCCATGGGCAGTGCCACGACTATGACATCCGCCACGCCCGTTTGCATCGGCGTGGCCAGTATCAGCTTCCCATCAGAAACTCACCAAGGTCTGGGCCACAACCGTGGTGGTGACCGTGACCATCACCACCATGGCCGTGGTCCAATCTTTTTGTACTCCGTTTTTGCGTCGCTTTTCGTCCCTTTTCGCATCTTCATTCCAAATTCATCAAAATCATTTAAGACCTAAACCAATTACAAAAAGTGTGTAAATATGACATTAAACATTCAATTATAGGTAAAAAATGCATGAACTCTTACATGTAAATTGTGTAAATTTAGGTTATATCACATATATTCTTCAACATTAAAATCAAATGGATTGACCGAGAAGTTGAGGGCGGAGTTGATTGTGATGAACCCTTCAGGCTTGAAGCAGATAATGGATCTAGTGAGCTGAATTGAAGCAAAGAACTCGATCATAGCTTCGGCCCAGATACCAAGCCCACTAGAGAGCCCTTTCTTTCCAAACCAAGATGGAACCCAGAACCGTGTGTTGGACCACCAGCAAAGACCCAAACTCAGCTCTTAATAACCAAAACCCATTCAAGCCCAAACCATCTCACACCCAATTCAACCCTTCCCCACAGGCACCGACCCCTCAAACACAACTAAATCGAAACAACACCTGAAACTCTCGATTCAGTAAATTGACACCAGCCGAAACACAGTCACGAAGAGAACAGGGCTTGTGCTTTCATTGTGACGAGAAATGGCAAGTGGGGCACCGATGTAAACGGAGAGAGTACACGTGTTGCTAGTCAGTGAGGGAGATGGGGTGGAGTCGGAGGTTGAAGAGTTTGAGCTGGCGAACGACGTTGAAGTGGACGGAGTGGAACTTTCACTAAATTCAGTGGTGGTTGGATTGTCCGAGCCAATCACCTTGAAGCTTAAGGGGGAGATACAAGGTAAAGAGGTGGTGGTGTTAATCGATTGCGGGGCTACTCATAATTTCATTTCAAAGTCAGTGGTGGATTTCTTGCAATTACTGCTACACGAGACTTCGCACTATGGGGTGATAATTGGCTCAGGAAAGCAGATTAAGGGAATGGTTGTTTGCAAGGGAGCGGTGTTGAAGTTGCAGGACGGCACCATTGTTGAGGATTTTTTGCCGCTACCGTTGGGAAGTACCAATGTGGTTTTGGGGCTCAAATGGCTGGCTACGTTAGGCAAAACTCGTGATGATTGGAGGAAACTCATGACATCCTTTGAGTTAGGAGGGAGGACAGTAATGTTACAAGGCGACCCTAGCTTGACTAAAGCCCGATTATCCTTGAAGACAATGGTGAAAGAGTTGCAGCAGGAACAGGAAGGGCTACTAGTTGAATTGTACTAGTTATCTGTGGACACCAAAGCTTCTGGAAACGTGCCTCCATTAGTGCAGCAAATATTGAGGGAATTCCAGGATGTCTTAGAGCAACCGAATTAGCTACCTCCATTCAGGGGACATGATCATGCGATTCTACTCAAGGAAGGGGTAGGCCCTGCCAATGTACGACCTTATCGATACCCACACATAAAAAAAAAATGAAAACGAGAAGCTTGTCTCGGGAATGTTGGATGGGGGAATAATTCAACCAAGTATTAGTCCGTTTTCAAGCCTGGTATTGCTGGTGAGGAAGAAAGATTGGAGGTGGCGATTTTGCGTCGACTACCGGGCTTTGAACCGAGCCACAATTTCAGATAGGTTTCCCATCCCTAATATTGATAAGCTATTGGATGAGCTTAATGGTGCTAGGGTATTTACCAAATTGGATCTCAAGTCGGGCTATCATCAAATCCGGGTGAAACTCGAGGATGTCTACAAAACAGAGTTTCGCACACACGAGGGGCACTATGAATTATTGGTTATGCCGTTTGGATTAACGAACGCACCTGCCACGTTCCAAGCTCTCATGAACGCCATATTTAAAGAGGTGCTTCGTCGGTATGTATTAGTATTTTTTGATGACATACTCATTTATAGTCCCTCGTTGGACTCTCATTTGGAGCATTTACGCACTGTTATAACCATCTTACGTGAGCATAAATTATATGCCAACGTCAAGAAATGTTGTTTTTGTCAGTTAGAGTTGGAATACTTGGGCCTCATAGTTTCAGAAAAAGGGGTGGTTGCGGATCGGAAGAAGATGCGGGCTATGGAGGATTGGCCTATTCCTACAACTCCTAAGGAATTGAGGGGATTCTTGGGGTTGACCGGGTACTATCGGCGTGTCGTACGCAATTATGGGAAGATTGCAGTCCCTTTAACCAAGCTTTTGAAGAATGAGGGATTTGTGTGGACTGAGGAAGCCACCTCGGCAGTGAACTTGTTGAAGGCAGCCATGAAGGAGGTTCCTATCTTATCCTTATCGGATTTCACGGAGCCATTTGTATTGGAAACAGATGCCTCTGTGGTTGGTTTAGGCGCGGTGTTATCGCAGAAGGGACGCCCTATTGCTTTTTAAAGTCATGCGTTGACTCGCTGAGCTCAATATAAATCGGTCTACGAGCGGGAGTTGATCGCGATAATGTTAGCTGTCCAAAAGTGGAGGCACTATCTCTTGGGGCGCCATTTCATTGTCCGAACAGATCAAAAGGCCCATCGATTCCTATTGGAGCAGCAGATGGTAGCTACGGAATAACAACGATGGTTAACCAAGCTTATGGGATACGACTTTGAAATCCAATACAGGCCCGGGTTAGAAGGCAGCTGATGCTCTATCTCGCATACCACGGAGGGCGGAGTTACATGTAATATATATTCCTTCTTGGGTGGATTGGGAACACTTACGGAAGGAAATCAATCAAGACCCCCAACTCCAAGATATTATGCATACATTGTTGCAGGATCCTACGGCGAGGCCGGGGTGGGAAATATTCCACGGTACATTGTTGTACAAAGGGCGCCTAGCTATTCTGAAATCTTCGTCTCTTCTCCCTTCAATTTTGCGGGAATTTCATCATACTCCTACTGGGGGACATGGTGGCTTTTTGAGAACATACAAACGATCATCTGGGGAGCTATATTGGGAAGGAATGCGGGTTGATGTTAAATAATTTGTGGCTGAATGCCCAATTTGCCAACAAAACAAGTACGACACACTCTCTCCAGCAGGTTTATTACAGCCTTTGCCAATTCCTCGGGCCATATGGGAAGATGTCTCGATGGATTTTATTGAAGGGTTGCCTCGATCACATGGCTACAACGCTATTTTGGTGGTGGTGGACAGACTTAGCAAGTACTCACACTTCCTCTTGTTGAGTCACCCCTTCACGGCTAAGGAAGTTGCAGCTGCTTTCTTGTCTTACGTGGTTAAGCTACATGGATTCCCGAGAAGTATAGTGACGGCCCGAGACCGGATCTTCTTGGGTAATTTCTGGTCCGAGCTATTTCGCCTTCAGCAAACACAACTAAAGAGGAGTACAACATACCACCCCCAAACTGATGGCCAAAGTGAAGTGGTCAACCGGTGCTTGGAGACATACCTGTGATGCCTTGCAAGTCAACAACCTTGGCAATGGTCCAAATGGCTTCCTTGGGCTGAGTATTGCTTCAATACATCGTTTCACACGGCTACTAAGCTGATCCCTTGCCAGATAGTTTATGGCCGTGATACTCCCCCTCTTATTCCGTACACCTCTCAAGGTGCTTCCAATTCTTCTCTTGATGACTTGTTGATGGATAGGGATTTAATGATTGCTGAGTTGAGGGATCAGTTGTCTGTAGCTCAAAATAGAATGAAAAAGGCAGCGGATCAGCATAGAAGGGAGGTTGAATTCCAAGTGGGCGATTGGTGTATCTGAAATTACGGCCCTATAGACAATAGTCATTGGCTGCCCGACATAATGAGAAGCTCTCCCCTCGTTATTTCCGCCATTATTCAGTTAGTCAACGAATTGGTTAGGTGGCGTACAAACTGCAGTTACCCCCTTCCTCTGTCATTCATCCTGTCTTCCATATATCTCAACTCAAGAAGGCGGTGGGAAATACAGTTGTGGTTCAACCGTTACCACTGGTCCTTACAGCTGATATGGACTGGAATGTGGAACCTGAGAATATAACGGCGGAGAGGAATACACAGGACGGCATGGAAGTGTTGGTTAAATCCCAGATTTTGAAGCCACTTGGGAGCCAGTGGATGTTGTTAAGGAGCAATTCCCAAATTTTCACCTTGAGGACAAGGTGAATGTTGACGGCCGGGGTATTGATGGGTCCGACTATGTGGTTACTAGGCCTCCAATCAAGTTTCATTACTCTAGGAAGAAGAAGCGAGGTTTCCAGAGGGCTGGATCCAATTGATGGGCTGATCTGAATCATTACAAGCTGGAGGAAAGATGTTGCGTCATTATTAATTCCTTTATACTATTTTGTCTTTAGTGCTGATTTGGCAAATTTTGTTGCGGGAACCAGTATAGGTAGTGGAGAGGGGAATGTAGGGGAATCATTCTGGAACATTTATGTTATTTGGGAAATTGGGGAGAGAAGGCAGCCTCTCGAAAGCTGCTGGTGTTATCTGTGACGAATTGTTATCAGTGTTTAATCTCCAACTTCTTCCTTCCTTGGCCATTTATTTGCGTTTCTACTGTTGATTTGCTTGGGAACTTGTTGATTCTATCAGTTTTTTTATCCGAATGTTAATGTTTGTGCATGTATGTGTATAGCAACGTATATGGGACTACCATTATGGAGGCCGTATCTACAACCTGGTTACCATAGCTTCCTCCATGGAGCAACAGTTTTCCCAGATGATGGTATGCCAGGAACGGTAAGTCATATTGTCCGTGTATATATATATATATATAGTTTGATTCTTAGATATCTATCTCTTTTTTTTTTTCCCGAAAAGCCGCAGATCGAAGTATACTTATCTTGCTAATAAGTAACTTGTAATATTAAAGTACAACTAATAATCCACAATCTAAGAGCTATTTTTTCTTCTATTTCTGGACGTAGCGTAACGCAATAAACAAAAGAATATACTTTTTTTTAACTATATTTTTGAGCTTCAACAGAATGTTACAAGCTTTTAAATAGTCTGGCAATTCCTAAAACATGTAGGCAATTAAACAGAGTCCTGATTGACAGGAAATAAAAATCATAAAATTGGCAAAAATAATTTTAACAGTCAAAACAAAAGAAAAACAAAAAAAAAAGTCTCAAAAGTTGTTGCCTCTGTCAAAGTAGGCTCAAATCAATACATTTTGATATATTATTCGTCTTGTAACTCATTCATTGTTGAGAGATCCGCGTCGTCAAAGTTTACTCATTATGATCATCATCAAATTTGTTTCAACTTTTGACGGTCTAAACTATCCATAAGTTGCAATAACTCAGTAAGTACTTGAGTTCTGTATTCTTACTTTTTTTTTGATGTACTAACTGGTCGAAGTCATTTTTTTTTCTTATATCATGTTTTATAAGACAAGATTCATTTTTCTTAGAAAAAAGTTATTTTCTTCCTTACCAAGAGGCATGATAATTGGTCCGCGGTCAACTCGCCATGTGCGACTCGATCCAGTATTCAGTCTAGTTAAAATGTAAATGCTAAAACTTGTTCTCTCCTCTCCTGCAGGTTGACTTCTTTGGGAAAATAAATTATTTCAAGAAAGTGATTAGCAATTTGACAAAGGAAGTTGGCGAGAAGAAGGCAAAGAAACTTCTAAACGAAGCTATTTATCAATCTGACATCGGAAGCGACGATTACACTGGAAACTATAACAATTTGGCTAACGCTAGCGACACGGAGCATAAAGAATTCGTTAACATGGTGGTTGGCAACATCACAGAAGTGATCAAGGTATGCTTTAAGTTATCCTTTTCAACTTTGGATCGACCGAATCTGATTCTAAGCCATCTGATATCCACATATAAGTTACTTTTAGCTCAAACACCTGATTTAGTAATCCAAGCCATTTGAGCTAACTAAAGTAGTTAATTAATCTGCGTTTGTCTACCATGAAATTGAGAGAAACTCCTATTGTAATGAGAAAAAAAATAAAAATATTTTTCATTATTACCTATGATTATGAAATTTTATATTATTCTACAATTTTATGTCATTTAATAATTCTTCAGTCAGCATTTCATTAGAAATTTTTTTTTGGCAAATTAGAAATAATTATTTAAAGTAACATTAGCATTCAAGAAGTATTTTATATCTAGCTCATCGGATTAATTTTTATTTTCTCGATAAAAAAACAAGTATTTTATTTATAGCATTGGATTAATTTTTTAAATATAATTTCTAACATTCTCATAGGATTTATATTACGTAATAGACCTAAAGTTCATCTATTTACGAAAGTGTCCAGCTAATGAATAGAAATTACAGAGTTGATAATTCTCCAACTGGGTTCTCTTAGTGATCAAAATGGTTGAACTTAGTAGAACAATGTAGGTGTATATATATAGAAATCAAATTATAATATTTATGCTTATTAAAAAATTATAATCTCTTATGACAATATCTTCTAACTAGTTTCTTTTGGCCGCAATCTACAGGAAATATACCGCTTAGGCGGAAGGAAATTTGTGCTCCAAAATGCGGGGCCATTGGGCTGTTCGCCAAAATATAGAATTATAATTGACCAGTTTCATGATATTACTAAATGTAATGAAGAACTAAATACATTGGCATCACTTCACAATGAAGCTTTAGTCAAGGCTGTTGCTAGATTAGAGATGCCTCTCTCTCTACAAATACTTGATTTTTGATTTTTTCAATTTGCTACTCCAAAGAATGAATAATCCTTCAAAATACGGTAAGTGTGTGTGAGCCTCTCTCTCTACATATACGAGAAAGGTTCAATTGGCACCAGATGCAAGTTTTTTTAACTTATTTTCAATCTTCATGATTCATTTCTTTTAAATATAATGCTAAGAATTAAATCCAACAAAAATTGCACCAACCATTAGATCTCAATGAAATGAATAGTAAAAATTAAGAGTAAGTTAAGAAAAAAAATTTAAGTTGTGCCTTCTTAATCATACACATTATAACCCACCACGGGTAGAAGGAGTGGCAAGGCAGTGAGTGTGGCATGGGCAGGCGCAGGTTCGAGGTGTGTTGCTCTCAGGGCCGCTTCGAATTACGCCTCATTTCCTCAGGGCCTGGAGGCCTGCATTGTTGACCTGCACCATAAGCTCGGAATGAGTGGGAAGCCCTTGGGCTGGGATGAGGCTAACTTCCTCGGGATTTACCCGGTCTGGTGCCCGAAAGACACTGTGTCGATGGTTCCTCGTTACCAAAAAAAAAATCACACACATTATATATACTAATTGCAATTTCCTTATGTAGGCTTCACAGACGTGACCCATGCATGTTGTGATGGGTTCTTCGCTTGCGGAATTGAACCATACACTTCATGCAGTGACCCAAATCAGTATCTATGGTTCGACGATGTCTACCATCCAACGGAGCATGCATACATCCAATTAGCCAAGTTATTGTGGAAAGGAGGATCAAATGCTACAACACCTTATACTATGGAGCAATTATTCCAACTTAATCAACTCAACCCTAGATCATGGTCCGCTATTTGATAATATTCATGGGCAATTCATATCCTAAATAAACGTTCCGCCCGTGTCTATACTTTTGGTTGATTAAGAAAATTTTAGTATTGTCAACGTCTATGTATCCATTTCCCAAGGATAAATAATTGACTTTTTGGTTTAATTGTTCTTGTCAATTGAATATGATATAATCTTGGAGGAATACATTTGTATTTATACAAAATAACTAATATAAAATAAAATCAGCTTCTATAATTTGAAGATATCAGCGTCGTCTCCAAACGAGGAATTGATCGTTGGACTTAATTATACTGTAGGTTAACTGTATAAAAAAAATTAATACAAACTACAACAAATAATTGTCTTGGAATGAAGAAATTTCATACAAGCATAAACCAATTAATTATTTACATATATAAAAATTGATTGAAAGGCGCATTCAATAGAGTTAATTATGCTACATATCTCACACAAAATTTAGATTTCAATTTAAAACTCTCATAGTTTAGTAATTAGTTAAATATCAATTTTTTTAAGTTTAGCTTTGCTAAATACTATTTTTAATCTTGTTCTTAAAAATGCCAGATTTGGTTAAATAAAAGCCAATATTTTCGTCATTTTTTTAATTTTTCTCTCTCTTCAATTTTTTTTCTCTCCCCATCTTCCTCTCTCTCCTCTCTTCCTCTTTCTACAGCCCTCTCCTCAACCCTAGCTACCTTTTTGACTTCTCTCTCACCTCACCGCCTTTCCTCCTTCTTTTCGCTTTCTCTATCGCTCTCTCTATTTGCTCTTCCTCTCTCTCATCGCAAGAGCATGCTTCTTGGATCTATTACAATTGCAAATGGTGGAGTGTTACCTAACATTGGCGGTGGAGTGGCAAAGATTGAGAAAGAGGAGGTGAATGCCAGCATCGACGATTTCACTTGGTTAAGGAGACGCGACATCAGTTTCTGTTATTGTAGGAGGCGACAACGGTTATAGTTTCTGTTGATTTTGTGCAGTAGAGTTCGTCGAAATCGAGGAAGAAGTTGGATGTGGTGCTCGTTTTTTTTTTAATTTTTAATTGTTGATGGTTTGTTGTTGAGATTTTTGGTGGTGATTGGGCAGCGACAGTGGCGGTTGTGTTTTTTGTCGAGATTTTGGTGTTGATTGAGTGGTGATGGCGGATCTAGGGTTTGATGGAGGATGAGTTAATTGGGTGGTGGAACCTTAGTCATTGCGTTATGTTTTTGTGCAGGTTAATTTTGTTGATTTTTGTTGAGTTTGATTGATTTTGTGCAAGGGTGATCTCATTAGGAGACATTCGTAGACTTTTGGAGACAAACACATACCATTGGACATCAAATTAATTATTATTAAATATAATTAAAAGCTGTAAATATGTTTGCAAAATAATGACTTGAAAACCTTTGGAGACATCTGGAGACATTTGGAGACATCTGGAGATATTTTGAGAATTCTGGAGACTTTAGAAAACCAAAAAAATTACGACTTGAAGATCTTTGGAGTCCTTCTAGAAAATCAAAAAATAAAAAAATAATTCAGCTTAACATATAAAACTTACACCAAAAAATCATTAAATCAAAATTCTTATTAAAAAATTTGTGACATTTAGAGACTTATGGATACTTTTTTGTAGACATCTGAAAATATTCTAGGAAATTATATTTTTTTTACTGAAATTCATTTTTCTGTGAAAAAACTAATTTTCTCTCAAAAATATCGTTATTTCTCACTAATATAGCATTTTTGAAGTGAGATTTACTTTTCTGACATTTTCAAAATTTGTATGTTAAAATAACATTTTTTAAAATCAATATTTTATTTTGATATAAAAGTGTGATTTTCTCCATTCAGTAACGACGTGGATTGCTCCCTCTTGTCCACTTCAACCTGCTCACGTTTGTCTTTAGAAATAGGTGATGAAGAAAATAAGTGAGTAGCGAGGAATATTTTCAAGTGATTCAAGTGAGTATTTGAAATTTAACTTCACAGTAAGGCATATTGAACTCAGATTTTCTTCAAGATCTATTAGACTTTGAAAAAGTTCATGTGTGGCCTCCACATGGGTCTTCCCTCTTGAGGGGAGCTTGGTCATAGTTCAATATCATGGACTTGAACTTTTATTTGGGCTCTTTTATTACAAGCTTTTAATCTATTTCATAAAGTTTGTTAATTAAAATCTTTTCAGATTTGAATTCGTGTAATGAGTTTCATCCCGTCTCATATCATTAGTTTATTAACCTACCATAGTCTACTAGTTTATATTTCGCTTTTACAATCTACTGATACAATTTACCTAAAACAAACATGTTCAATATATTAAACTAATATACTTAGAATAATTTAGAATAATAGTAATTTTAGAAGAATAAAATGATATTTATATGAAAGAATAGTTTAAACTAAAACCAACATTATTGTAGTTTAATGGCAACCTTTTTTTAAGACCTACAAATCACTAAAAATTCTTGAAATTACTCTTATATCACTTATTTCATACTTTAAACTCGAGATTTGATTTGTTTAGATGTGAGTACTTATCAATTAAACTACATTAACTTGGTTGGCCTCTCTAGTTAGAAATATGATTCTAAAATCTTTAACGAAATGGGTTGGAAAACGTATTTTCTGGTGCAATTTAAATTCGGCGCAACAAATTGAAATTATAACTAGCAAATAAAACATTAAATTTAAGCTTACTTTGAATAAAATTTATGTTGTCAAAATCAGAATATTTAGAAACTTTTCTCTGAGCCAGCCGTGAATGTTTCTTATAAACTTGTTTATTTAATTTGCCACCGACGATATGAATCACATGTTGCAAATATAGCATGAATATCGATCTGTAATGAGAAAATTCTGTGCTTATTATAATGATAAATACTCCGTAAACAAGAAGTGTAACGCATATCAAAGCATAAATTCAGGTGACTCTCATTGATTATATCCCATGAAAAACACTTCTTGTTAATTAGTAGTCGGTAGGTAAACGAACGTCTATATATATAGTTCTGTCCATAAGCGAGAAAGCACAAGTTAGGGCTACAAAATAAGATTAAAAAATAAAAAAGAAGTCGGTATTATCTGAATCTTAGGCTACCTTTCAATGATGTTGCTGGCCTCCGGCTATTCCATTAGGTGCGAGAATGAGATGAATGAAGAAGTTCCCGGCAGCGGCAAACAAACTGCCTTTTTTGTTTTTGGAGACTCTGTCTATGACCCTGGAAACGCTAATTTCCTCAAAAGTTGTTCTCTTCTCTTCTGCAGGTTGACTTCTTTGGGCAATTAAATTCTTTCAAGAAAGTGACTAATGATTTGATTGAGCAGCTTGGCGAGGAGAATGCAACAAAATATTTATCTATCTGACGTTGGAAACGATGAGTACACGGCAAACTATATATATTTGGCTAACGCTAGTGAGACGGAGCAAAAGGAATTTGTTAACATGGTGGTTGGCAACATTACAGAAGGAGTCAAGGTATGCAACATTGTTTCCCTTTAATTGCTCATTAAGTAGGGCTGGCCATAGGTCGGAACGGGGGCGGAGATCGACAATTCTCATGTTCCGTCTGGAAAGTCGGAGATTTTGTTTGGGACGGATCCGACTTAATTCCGGAACATAAAATCTTCGTCGAGATTTGTTCCGGAAATTATTCGTAATAAACCAGAAGTAGATGCATTGGAAATTAAATTGTAATCTTATATGATTCTATAGATTCTTTTTTTATGTGGATTATGTGATTGTATAGGAAACAATATCTTCTAACTAGTCTATTCTTGTTGGCGTCAATTTACAGGAAGTATACCACTTAGGCCATCTCCGACACAAAACTCTATTTTTATGCAACTTTTCACAAAAATATAATATCTACAGTAAAAACATCTACAATCTAAAACTATATTTTTAACTCTAAAATAAATATTCTCTCTATATTCTTTTTAAATTACATTTTCTACAATTACCTTTTCAAAAATTAAATAAAAATTAAGTTTTTTCTTATTTGTTAAATAAAATTAATCATGTGGTTTAAAAAACTATGAATAAGATCAAAACAAAAAATAAAAAAAAATATTTTTTTTTGCCCTTGCTACATTGCCGCTCTACATGTTGTGCTGCACTGTAGCAAAGTGAAGCCGGGTTGGAGAGGCCATTTTTGCACAATTTTGCATTAAACGCAATTCATGTGGCCGGTTGGAGTTGGTCTTCGGAGGAAGAAAATTTGTGTTCCAAAATGCTGGGCCCATGGGTTGTTTGCCAAAATTTAGAATTATAATTGATCTCTTTCATGATATTACTAAATGCAACGAACTACTAAATGCATTGGCATCATTTCATAATGAAGTTTTAGTCAAGGCAGTTGCAGTGTTAGAGAGCCAACTGTTTGAATTCAAGTACATGATTTTTTATTTTAACAACTTGCTTCTCGACAGAATATATAATCCTTCAGACTATGGTGAGTAATGATAATTTTTTTGTGTATGTACATATATATAACTTATTTGAATCCAAGCTAAAGTTTAATGTTAATTGAATTAATTTCTTTATGTAGGCTTCACAGACGTGACGAATCCTAGTTGTGATGGGTACGCCACCGTGATTGCGGAATTGAAATAAACACGATATGCAGTGACCCAACTGAACATCTATGTTTTGACATCTACCATCCAACCGAGCATGCGTCTATGCAATTAGCCGAGTTATTCTGGGACTGGGAGGGAGGATCCAATGCTGCTACACCTTACACCATGAAGCAATTATTTGAACTTGAACTCAACTGGACTTCTTCGACATCACGGTCCATCATTTGATAATCACAAGTTAATGACTTTAATTCTATGCATGCGTGTTTCTTTTAATTTAAAATCTTGATCTCTTAGCAAATAGTTTTGATAGTGTCGGCATAACACTGAGCCAGCAACTTGATAAAATATTATAATATTTAAGTATCATGTATATTAGTTTTTTGTTATATAAGTAAAAAAACTATCATTAGTTATTTTTCATATTTTAATTTTTAATTAATGTTAAACACGTTTGATGACAGCATATATAGCACAAGGAATTTCTTAACATTTCAATTCTAAGAAAAAGAAATGTTGGATTGCGTATCTTCTGTGGACAAAAAGATGCCATCTAAATTCTAATATTGTCAACGTCACATTTCTGTGGTCAATTTTCATTTTATTATGGTAAATATATAACTACTCCCACTATGTCTCCTTTGTATTAATATTTATATCAATTTGTGTTCCACAACTGAACTTCCAATCTTACTTAACAGTCAATTAATATACGTTGAACAAATAAAATGTATAAAATTTTCACCCTTATATAGATCATCAACTCACAACATTCTTCTTCATTTTAAATATCTATTTCATTCCAGTTAAAAAAATTATATATATATATATATAATTTTTTTAATTGTGTACTTTTGATATATCTATTTCATGTTCCATAATTCTTAAAATATTGTTTTGTTTTATTTATTATTTATTTTTTTATTTTATACCTTCATAATTGTTTGTGTTTCTATCAAATCAAAGATTATTAAATATCAAATAAATAATTTTTTCATAAGTATCAAAATCAAACATTTTTGAATAAAAGATTACTAATCCACTCTTGGAACTAACTCAACAAGACTGGTCTATACCAAAAATGAAGCCACCTCTCGACATCTCAGCTAGTCTGGCACCCATAAAAAATCAAGCAAATAATTTAAGCGTTGATGTATACTGTATATTGAATATATAGTTCAGAGATTGGATGTGCAAAGTTAAATATTAATTCAGGATTTATGGATACAAATATTAAGGCTTCTTTTTTCCTTGTTTTCTTACGGATTGTATACCGTAATCAGTAGCTAGAATTTTGGTTAATTAGTTCAGTTAAGCAAAACTTGTCCGTCAAGTTAGCTACAGACTGTAGGACAAGCTTTAATGTCAACGCCAATGGTTTATTTTTTCAGTCAGCTTGCCGAAGGTACAATACACTGCTTTCGATCACGACCATGTGGAACACGTAAATGCATATTTAAAAAGACTAAGAACAAATTAAAATATCTTGCTTACCCATTATAAATATGAATTGATATTGGTTTCAAGAGAATAATCCAACGAGACTAGGTTGTGCGCTAATCATAATGATGTCTAATTAAGGCTTTCAATTTTCCGTTTTGGTTTTCATTGCCAGTATCCTCCTTGTTTCATCATCGGCTGGTTCGATCAGTGCAAAGAATGACATTAGACGGTCCAACCAATATGTTGCAATGTTTGTGTTTGGAGATTCAGTGTATGATCCAGGCAACAACAATTTCCGCAACGTCACCATTGAATTTAGAGCAGATTTCTGGCCTTATGGAGAGACTTTCTTCAATTTTTCCACCGGCAGGTTTACCGACGGCCGGATTGTTCCTGATTTCTTGTGTAAGTGTTAATCTTCTCTTTAGTTGTAAATTTTGCTTGATACATACCATATACAAGGTCGGAAAATAATTTTTGACTAAAAATCATTTGAGAAATACTACATAAACCATATTCCTGGCCTGTTTTTAGATGAATTGAATTTATGGTAAGATCTATGATATAACTGGTATATGTGCCCGTGAATTGCGCGGTGTCGTAATTCTTATTATGTAATCTCGTTTTCTAATCGCTTTAAAGTTGTATGAGTTCGCCCATATTAGGTATTATATCTAAACATAGTTTATTGTTTATTATTGAACTTGAATTTGGTGCTGATTAAGTTTTGCAACTCATGAACTTCAAACATTACCTTTTAGAGCAACCAAATGAGAAAATCTCAGAAATACACAATTGAATTGTCCGTATTATACTTTTCTCCCCCACATTTTGCATAGTAAGCATTATTTATATAGATCGAATTATGGTACGTTCGTGAAGAATGTCTATCGGGTATCTTTGTAATTATTCTTTTTAATCTTTATTTATTTTTTTATATGTGATACCTATCTTCGTCTATACAATTATATGATTGGTGATGTGGTATTGCTATGTTGAAAATATATAGCTATGTACCTAGGAATACCCTTGTGGAGACCTTATCTAGAGCCCGGTAACCATAGCTATCTTCATGGAGCAAACTTTGCCAATGGCGGATCGGCAGTCCTAGAGAGCGACGTCTACCCCGGGACGGTGCGTAATCTTGACGACTGCATAAGAAAAATGGTAGTTTTGACCACACTGTTTTTGTTTCTAATTAACGGATAAACAGATCTTATTTAAATTACAATTTCGTAGTGTCATTATATTATTATGTAATCAAATAACAGGGCTTTTCTTAAAACAAGTTTTCAATTTTGAGTAAGAAATATTGTTTATCCCAGAAATAGCGATATTATTTTGAAACTGAGTCTAACTCCATAAAAATACGTTATGAAAAAGGTTTGCCAATTGCCACTAACTTATAACGTGGGTTGATTAAAGATACTGCAATTTTAATTTCATCCTGCCACCAGATCAGCTTCACTGAGCAACTAAGCTTTTTCGAGGAGGTGGTTAGTTCACTTGAGCTGGAGCTAGGTTCTGATGAAGCTACGACATTGCTAAATGAAGCAATTTATCTATCTAGCATTGGAGGCATCGATTACTTAACTTATGGTGGGATTAACCCCAATGCCACTGAAACAGAAAAGGAAGAATTTGTAGCAACGGTGATTGGTAACATAACAGAAGTAATCAAGGTACTTTTCAGTTTCATTTTCAAAAGTCAAACTAATATATCTGCCATACTTGCTCTAAAAATTGAACTACTAGTCTCATATTTTAGTACTGCTGAACTATATAAAGCCAGTAATTAAAAGAATAAGTAATTACAATCTTTTGAACTGTTATTGTTATTGTGATATGATTGCAGGAAATATACAATTTAGGAGGAAGAAAATTTGCATTCCAAAATGTAGGGCAGGTGGGTTGTATGCCAGTTGTTAGACAGATGTATGGACTTAGTGAAGGTCAATGTTATGAATCACTGCTAGAATTGGCAAGCCTCCATAATGCAGCACTGATCAATGCCACTGCTGATTTAGAGAGCCAATTATCAGGATTCAAATACATGATTTTCGATTCCTACAATTCACTTCTCGATAGAATTAACAATCCCTCAGAATATGGTACGTTTCTGCCACACAATCTTGATAATCTTACAACTACGTTAAAATTTCATCTTTCAGTCAATCTGACTTAAGTTGGATTTTGAATTATAAATCTTTCAATTTTTACAGACTTTAGTCTATTACATTAATATTAACTACACACGTTGTTTTTTACATTGGTTCCTACCATTCTAATTCAATCCTAGTACTGCATTGATCTTTCTTTTTCCAGTTGATTTGGGTTTAAAAAGGAGTTTGAATTGGGGGTCTTTCAAATTTTTGGTACATTAATATTAATTAGGTTCCTATTAACATGCTTTTAAAGCCTAATGATATTTAATTCATCTTCAGTATCAAAGAGTCAAAAATTTGATTTGCTAGTCAAATTATCAAAGTAAATATTGATAACTACGCTACTAATACTTTAAGTGCAGGAATATTTAAACTCGAATAAGAAAAAACATTAGGCAACTTGTCTTAAAAACCTAATATCCTAATAATAATGTTTTGTTAATCTATATAATGATTTCAATGTGCAGGTTTGACAGAATCAGAAAGTGCATGTTGTGGCAACGGAACTTACCGCGGAACGGATTGCGGAATCGGGTCGTACGAGTTATATAGTGATCCAAATGTGTATTTATGGTTCGATGGAGGCCATCAAACAGACAGGGCCAATATGCATCTGGCCAGTTTAGTATGGGAGGGAGGATCCAATGCTACAACTCCATATACCTTGAAGGAATTATTCGAACTTGAGCTCAACCAGAGCTCACCCAATTCATGGTCCGTCATTTGATGATGAAATTATATGACTTGTGCGTGCTTAATTTGTTGAATCTTGCATCTCCTGTAGAAGTATTTGATAATTTTCAAGAAGGGTTGAATATATAGTTTTAATAAATAAAAACCTTAAATTATGTTCTACTTTCCCTCTAAGCCTATTTATGTTCTACTTTCCGTTCAATCATGATCAATCTTCGGCCAAAAGACCAGTAAACCTAATAAACCTCACAATGATCAACAGATCAAGTACAAATGATCCTCAAACACAAGATCAAATGCAACTGCTCAAGTTTCGGTATTAGTAAATGGTACCCTTTTGTCATTTTTCGACGGAAAGGCCCTCTGTCCCCATTTCTATTAGACATTGCAGTAGGTCTTAAATGTCCTTTACAACGGACAGTTCAGTGTGGATTGATTAGTGGGATGAGGATTCCTGGTCTGACAGATAACTTTTCTTTATTGCAGTTTGCAGACGACACCTTGATCTTTCAACCTTATGATTTGACTGTGTTGAAAACGATGCAGCGTATTTTAAGTTGTTTGAGTTGGTCTCTGGCTTAAAATTAATTTTCATAAGAGTGCTTTAACTGGGGTATGCGTTGATGCGGCTCGTTTGGCTTTGGTTGCGGATACTTTGGGGTGTAAAGTCGAGAATTTTCCTTTCAAATATTTGGGGTTATCTCTCTCTAAACGCACTCTGACCGTAAGGGATTGAGATCCTGTTGTGGTTAAGGTTAAAAATAAACTAGCATCCTAGGAAGGGTCTCTTTTTTCTTCAGCTGGACACCTTGTGTTGATAAAGGCTGTTCTGGTTATCATGCCGGTATATTTCATGTCACTTTTTCCTATTCCTGCTCAAGTTCAGACGAAACTGAAAATTTATATGAGGAATTTTCTTATGGAAGGGTAACATGGAAAGAAGAGGTCTATGTAAGGTGGCTTGGCAAGACTTGTGTTCTGATTTAAAGAATGGTGGCTTGGGTTTATGCTCTTTGAAACCCGTAACCAAGGTCTCCAATTAAAGGGGGTGTGGAAAGTGAAGTGTTGTGATCATTCCTCTTTATGGTCCAAGATAACTTCGGACAAGTGGCTGTTTCTGAAATTAATAAGTGGCACATTTATTTAATTACAATTGGCAAGCTACAGAACAATGCAATCAATATTTATAATTGACTGGACGATATTTATCTCAAGTGTCATCCTTATTTTCCAGCAAACATGCTAAAAGAATCTCCTACACCTCTTAATCATGTTGTTCCCAAACATGCTTGGACTCACGTTGAGTTTATCATCAACTGGATCAGATTTCCTTTTCTTCTCCTGGTCCCGATATTTATGCCTACACCAAGTACATGTCTCTAATCCTCTTTGTTTTCTTCCCTCTCTGCGTCCTTCCCTCTCTCTGTATCCTCCACATCTCTGTTACTGATTTCAAAATTTAAAAGTAATTTATTCCTGCAAAACTCTGTGTTCTCCATATCTTCTTTATGGAATGATTATATATATTTATTCACCACCTCATTCTTAACTTCTAATGGTTCAGGTTTTTTCTCTTATCTTTTTCTGGTGGTATATAATAATCTGTTTGTTTGGTTTAACAAATATTGTTTTCCTCGCTTCCTTTGACCTCATAACTTGACTTTCTTTGTAGGTTACTTTTTAATCACAATCAGCCGCCGCAAGAGGTACTTTTTCTTGAACCTTTTGTTTTGTCAGTTTCGGTACTAATGGAGAAAGTTTTGTTCATGGTTTACAGTTTGAGCCAATATTTGATAATGTGCAGTAGATCCTTTTTCTTAATAGTATTTGATAATGAGCAGCCGACCTTCATTTTAATAGCGTTTTACATTATTATATATTTACACCCATGCAAGTGGTAATGTGCAGTAGTTCCTTTTCTCAATAGCGGTTTGATAGCTTTTTTTAAAAATGTTGTAAATCTTCTTTAGCGGGTTATTACTGAGTTGCATAGTTACTGATTTTTAAATTTTGAGATTGCTGCATACGTATTAACCTGATTGCATTTGACTTAGAAACAACACATTTTTTTGTTAACACTCGAGTCTCATAAAAGCGAAACAGATTAAGCATTTGCAACTCAGACATACAACTGGTGGTTTGGACACATTCTTTTCCACGGTAACAAATTATACAGTTACTAATTTTAATGATTAACTAATTTGATTTCTTTTCGATTATCAACTGGCTGTGCTTTGATTTCTTCCCCATTAATTGTATTAGCAGTTGGTGGTTTTAAGTTATAGCCTTCCTTCTTTACTTATTCTCTTTAATTTACTGAATTTTGATTGTCCGCATATAATATCTTTTCGATTATCAAC